>JAOTQR010079438.1:0-10586 GCA_025774065.1 Solanum ossicruentum
TTGTGTGTAAGTTGATTTTTATATATTGTTTTGGGGGGTGGGGGTGGGGGGATGGGGAGAAAAAAATTCTTGCCTTTTTTTTTAATTTTGAAATTGGCAACATGTTATATTCGTCAACACCTTAAAAAAGGCCTGGTATATCATACCTACAGATATAAATTCGAACAAAGAGGCCATAAAGCCTAGTAATGATTCAACATCATCAACTAACTCTTCTTACATCAAAAATAAAGAAGAGAAATGCAGGAGCTCTTGATTTTCTGGATTGAACTGCATCTGCCTTCAAAACATCTTGCATTCCTCTCTTTCCAAATTGTCCACCATATACAAGCTGGAACAATCTTCATCGCTCTTTGTGACAAGTTTCTCCTTCTATATTGTTCCAACCATATATTAGGTCCAACGTACTTTGGGGCATCACCCAAACAATTTGAGCTAAAATATAACTAAAGCTGCAAAAAGCTGCAAAAAGCTGCCATAGTTGTATGGTAATTGGACAATGCAGAAAAAGATGCCAATTGGTTTCAGCTTCCTGATGGCATAGAAAACACCTGGAACTGAAATAGACTTGGTGCGGCCTTTCCAATTGAGAAGAATCCTCCTCCTCCTTTAGGCATAAATAACCTTCAAGTGTACCAAAAAGATCAGCAACTCTAGGAATCTCCCAATCATTAAGGAGCCTTCTGAATAAAATCTTCCACCCTTGTAGAATCCAAAGTTCTTCAACTATAGCATCAGGAGAGGAGGATAAAATGAATAAATCGTGAAATTGATCTATCAAAGGCCCATCCCCTAACCAGTCATCTCCCTTGAAGGAAATGTTCTTCCCGTTGCCCCACCTGACCCCTGTATTTGCTATAAACACCTCACATAGATTCCTGATAGATTTCTAGTTTCCCACTCTTTGTTCATGCTTGCACTGTGTAACCTATCTCCATAATGCTTGCTCTTCAGTGTTATATCTCCAAAGCCACTTCAATAATTGGCTCATATTCTGTATTCTGATATTCTTGATTCCTAATCCTCTCGTCTTACTAAAAATGAGAACTTTCCACTTGACCAAATGCAAGTGTTTTCTATCCTCGTTCGCCTCCCAAATGAAGTTTCTCTTCAACTTATCTATGCTTTTTATCACTTTGCCTGGAATAGGAAATAGAGACATTACATAGGTGGGGAGGGAGTCCAAGTTATTGCTGACAAGAATGACCCTTTCCCCTAATAACAAGTATTGTGCTTTTCATCTTGCAAGCTTCCTTTCACATATCAAGTAACAATTCCCAAATATCAACAACTTTGGTTTTGGTGCCCAAAGAAAGACCCAAATATTTAGCAGGTAGAGCACTCACCTCACAATTGAGAATTCCAGCAAGAATTAAACAATTTCGGACTTTGTTGACAGGAAACAATTGGCACTTTCTCCAATTGACATGAAGTCCGGAGATACCTTCAGAAATGGTATGAATCAACCTCAAATATGTTAGTTGGTAAGGCTCTGCATCACAAAGTACCAAAGCATCATCTGCATAAACAAGATGTGAGATCTCTAAGTTATTTTTCCCCTGTTTTGAACAGTGCACCCCCTTAAATCACCATAATTGTTACGCCCAAACCTAAGGCCTAGACATGACACGGCGAATGGAGAACCCAAAGGAATCCTAAACAAGCCTCTTAAGTATGCATAGGACTTCCTTCATTGCGGAAGCAAAATTAAAGAAAATAACACAAAATCTATAGGGGAAACGGGACTTTGGACTCACGCTATAGGAGTGTTGTAGGGAAGAGGATTAGCATGGACCACATAGCTAATAAAGTCTAAGAGGCGGGTAAGTATGACTCACGCTATGGGGGCAATTAGGGGCTTAGGACTTGCACCTCATCCAAACAACAAGCATTCAACACATAAGAGGGAATAAGGGACTAAGGGAGTCGTTCGTCATACATAGTATAATAAGAGTCGAGCTCAATACATACGTATCCAAATATCCAACAACACCTCTAACACGAATGGAGCGGGGGCTAAGACATCTCTCGAGCTCACCCTCAATCGATAGTATCCAAAAAAAAATATACAAGTCTAAATAAGACAAGAAAGTAAATGGCTATTGTCCTCGATGGGGAGGACTCACCAAAAGTGATCTTCAACCGAATCGTCTAGCCACGTGGAGGAGGAGGGGGATGGATAGGAGCTCCGGTTCCTACATGTTTAGGACATGTAGGCAAAAAGTACGCGTTAGTACTTGGAATATACTAAGCATGAGAGGTGCAATGCAACAAAGAACACAAGCCATAATTAAACAATATGCATAATCATAATCAATAGATATAAGCTCAATATGTTATGAATGCTCAATGCCTTAGTCAAAATATGCATGAGGAATCATCAATTCACATAATATATCATACATAGATGGGAAGGGACTGTAATCAACATGTAAGACCAAGCGAGCTATTACTTGGAATCCCGATGTTCACTCCACATTGGACTAGGAGTGGTCTACCTTGCCAGGGTAAATCAAACACTCACCTTACAAGAACCCCCCATTTCGGAAAGTGCTTCATAAACACCTTTCGGGAACACAACCCTTTTCGGTTAATTTATGATAACAACCTTATGAGAACACCACCTATTTCGGTATTTAACTAACATGAACCGTACGGGAACACCACCCTTTTTGGTAAATCATGTAACATGAGCTATATGGATCCATTAGCTAATTCGCAAACCTATGGTGGTAGCATAGTTATGGGACAATGATTATCTACCAAGGTCCTCTCGATGCTAGGTCACAATCCCAAGGAATATTCAGATCATACTTATAGCCATAATATGCAAAGCATCATAATATCCTAGTATTCTCATAGAGTAGCTCATCAAAACCAACGTTTCATAATATCAAAATAGGGCTTCATAATTTCCATAACTTTCACAATATTCTCATATCTCATAGCATGCGTAATAGCCCTTCATAATTAATACCATTCACAATTTGCACAATCTTGCTATAAGGCCCTCAACATCATAGAAGCTTGACATACAACTTTAATCAAATCATGGTGGGTACATGTACACGAGTTTAAAACCATGCAAATTCAAGAGTAGGTGACATGAAAGGAGTATAATGGAATCGTTTGAGCATTATTCAAAATAACCCACCAAAAGCATCATAAGGCTTAGCTAGGGTATCATCAAACCCTTATAAAAATCCATAAATTTCACATGGTTTTTCAATGCATAATCATATACATTAGTAAAATACCATAAATCTCCTCATAATTAAAAGAGCTTCATAATTTCCATAACTTTCACAATATTCTCATATCTCATAGCATGCGTAATAGCCCTTCATAATTAATACCATTCACAATTTGCACGATCTTGCTATAAGGCCCTCAACATCATAGAAGCTTGACATACAACTTTAATCAAATCATAGTGGGTACATGTACATGAGTTTAAAACCATGCAAATTCAAGAGTAGGTGACATGAAAGGAGTAGAATAGAATCTTTTGAGCATTATTCAAAATAATCCACCAAAAGCATCATAAGACTTAGCTAGGGTATCATCAAAGCCTTATAAAAATCCATAAATTTCACATGGTTTTTCAATGCATAATCAATATACATTAGTAAAATACCATAAATCTCCTCATAATGTTATCATACAAAGAGTTCATGAAAGCACCCATAAATATCCATAACTTAAAGGTAGATGAGGGAGAGAAAAGGGTGAACTTGTGGAAGGAAGGTTTCCACAATCAAACCTACATACCTTGGTGATTTAATGGAGTAAAATATGATTTGGAGATGGAAGAACCGAAACCTTAGCTTGCACTTTTTGCTTGAGAGCCTTGAAGAACTTAGGAAAGTTTAGGAGGGATTTGGGACTTTGGAATATATTCAGCATGAAGAGGAATGAGGTCTATTAGGATTGTATAGGGTTGAAAAGGGTTCCTTTGGGTGATAAAACTACTTAACATAGGCGTAAAGTACTACAGAAGGTCGAAACTACCCTCTTTAAAAACCTTCCGGACAGGACAAAGAGATCTCGTTTACGAGCCATGGTCCATTCTATGTGCCGTAGGAAAGGGGGTCTCGTGTGATGATGTTTTGGATCCTCAAGAACTTTCTCTGATCCTCAACATACGACAGGACTTATGGCTCGTAAGTCCATCTGCGGGACATCTAATAAATCGTACATTGAATCCCTGAAAATCCCAAATTTCATCAAGTCGGCCATCATTCTACGAGCAGGAGTTATGACTCGTGGAAAAACTTGCGGCTTGTAAAAACCTTCGTGAGAACCACTGATACTCAGGAAATTTCGAGAACTCATTTCTTAGGCACTTTTACACCTCTAACATGTGGGGCCTTACAATAGTTGTAGAGATTCTCAATATACTGCTAAGCCCCTCCATGGCTATGATGAAAAGAAAGGAGAGGGACGGTCTCCTTGCCTTAATCCCCTTTCAGATTGAAAAGATCCTTTGGTGAATCCATTAATAAGAATAGAAAACTTCACTATACTAATGCAATAATATATGCATTTAACCCATTTGTCCCCAAAACCCATGACCCTTATAATATTGATCAAATACTTCTAGATGACATGATCAAACACCTTTTCAATGTCTAGTTTATAAAGGACTCCAGATTTCTTATCCTCTTGCTTAGTGTCAACACATTCATTTGCAATAAGGGAAGCATTTATAATTTGTCTACCCTTAATGAAAGCCATCCGGTGTTTGTGAGCTATCTTCTCAATCAGCCTATGCATTCTTTCAGCTAGGTTCTATAATCTCTCGACACCCCCCCACCCCCCCAAAACCCACTTTTTTTTTCTTTCTCCAGACTATGGGAAATTTTCACTCTTACGATTTTTTTTTTGGAATAAGAGCCATATGTAGCATAAGGCTTTTCTCAAAAAAAGCATGAGAGTGAAAATTTCCTATGGTCCGGAGAATATCTACCTTTAAAAAGTCCAGCAAGCACTGATAAATCCCATGAATAGCCATCGGGAACCCGGGGCTTTGTCTTCTGCACATGATCTGGTACTGTGGAGCACCTCCTGTTCTTAAAAAGGCCTCTCCAACCATAATATTTCCGCATCTGTGATTTTGTGCTGATTCTGAATTGTTAAGCTGGGTCTCCATGATTTAGATTTGGAATAGAGTTGTTTGTAGAAGGTGATGACTTCTTTGATAGCCATTTGAATCACTGACTTCCACCCCGTTGATCTCCAGTTTGTCTATGGTGTTTAATCTCCCATGAGCATTTGCCATCCGGTGAAAGAACTTAGTATTCTTGTCTCCCTTCCTTAGCCATAAAATTGTTGATTTTTGCCTCTAAGATGATTCCTCATACTTGGAAATTTCCTCAAAGTCCATTGTTAAGTTGGCTTTGTGAACCAATTCATCATTAGTAAGGTTTCTTTGTCCTTGTAAAACATCTAAATTTGTTAGTTGGGCCAGCAACTCTGATTTCTCCTTGCCAGGTTTCCAAAATTGTCGGTGTTCTACTCCTTTAGTTTAGCTTTCAACAATTTTCAGCTTTGAAGCTAAAACAAAATCCAGATGGCCTTGAATAGCAACAGAGAGCCACCAAGATTTAACTAATTCTTTGAACCCCTCTACCTCCAACTACCAATTAGCAAAGTTGAAATAAGATTTCCTTTGTCCCAATCCCCACAGGCAAGCTGGATCGGGCAGTGGTTTGAAGCAATTCTGAGCAACAAAATTTGCTTGATCTTACTAACTTTTTCATCCCATTTAGTTGAGAAAAGAAACCTATCATTTCTTGAAGTAACACCTTGGTTGTTCCCCTTATTCTTAGGTGGAAGAACCTCCAGTAAGAGGAGGGTCACTTGCTCTTGTTCATTGACTGAGTTAGAAAAATCTTTCATAGCTCGTGTTTACTAATGATTGCGCCACACAGAAGCTTGGGTGAACTCTTTTGCATGGGGAAGCCTATCAAAGGCTAACTGGTTTAGGGCTCGCCTTTATACGACTTGGCTTCACTATCATTCGTAATGGTCGATAGTATTTGTGAGAAATAGAGAAAAGAGTGAGAAAATTAAATTGAGAGACTTTTGTTTAGAGATACTTGGATTGAATGCTAAACAAATGAAAATGGCCCTCCTATATATACAAGTCCTTAAGGGCCGTTTCTAGCCGTTTATGGTCGTTGCTACAGTGTCTGCTACCGTGCCCGACCGTTGGTACAGTACTATTCTAATACTATTCTAACACTCCCCCTCAAGCTGGAGCGTATATATCATATGCACCAAGCTTGTTATAAATATATTCTATCTGAGGACCCTTTAATGATTTGGTAAAAACATTTGCAAGCTAATCATTGGAGTTAACAAATTCTATTATGATAACACCTTCAACCAACTTTTCTCTAATGAAATGACAGTCAATCTCAATAGGTTTAGTGCTCTCATGGAATACTGGGTTGGAAGCAATATGTAAGGCAGTCTGATTGTCACATACAAGCTTCATAGGTGACACCTCACAAAACTTGAGTTCCTGCAAAAGTTGCTTGAGGCATATGAGTTCACAAGTTGCATTGGCCATGGCTCGATACTCTGCTTCTGCACTGGATCGAGCCACCACATTCTGTTTCTTACTTTTTCAAGAGATCATATTTCCTCCGATAAGAACACAATATCCAGAAGTAGACCTGCGACCAGAGGGAGATCCTACCCAGTCTGCATCTGCATAATAATGAATATCCATGTGTCCCTTATCCTCATATAATAATCCTTTACCTGGCGCTTTTTTGATATATATTAGGATTCGGACAACAGCATCCCAGTGAGAATCACACGGAGAATTGAGAAACTGACTTACTACACTGACAACAAAGGCAATGTCTGGACGAGTTACCGTGAGATAGTTCAACTTGCCGACCAGTCTTCGATACCTTTCAGGATCTTGAAGGAGCTCCCCCTGTCCTGGTAGGAGTTTGACGTTTGGATCCATTGGGTTGTCAATAGGTTTACAGTCTATCATGCCAGTTTCTTCTAAGATATCCAGGGCATATTTTCGTTGAGAAATTGAAATTCCGGTTCTTGATTGTGCAACTTCGATTCCCAAGAAATATCTGAGCTTTCCCATGTCTTTAGTCTGAAAGAACTTGAAGAGATGTTCCTTCAATTTCTGAATGCCAATATGATCACTCCCAGTGATAACAATGTCATCCACATAAACAACCAAATAGATGCATTGTGAATGGAGGTGTCGATAGAAAACAGAATGATCGGCTTCAATATGGGTAAGTCCAAAGGCTTGGACCATAGTACTAAATCTGTCAAACCACGCATGTGGGGATTGTTTCAGTCTATAAAGAAATTTCTTCAATTTACAGACGATACCAGACTCCCCTTGAGCAACAAAACCTGGTGGTTGCTCCATATACACTTCATCTTGTAAATCACCATGAAGGAAGGCATTTTTAATATCTAGCTGATGAAGGGGCCAATAACGTATGGAAGCCATTGAGAGAAAGAGCGAACAGATGTCATCTTAGCCACTAGAGAGAACGTATCACCATAGTCAAATCCATATACCTGGGTATACCCTTTGGTAACCAACCAGGCTATTAATCGATCGATCTTGCCATCAGGACCTACTTTAGGCGTGACTATCCAACGACAACCAACAGTGGTCTTTCTCGGTGGAATGTAATGCCTCCATCTCATCAAGCATAGCATGTCGCCAACCAGGATGGGACATGGCTTCACGGACTATTTTAGGTACAAAAACAGAGGAAAGATTCGAAACAAAAGCACTGTATGCAGAGGATAAATGATCATAACATAAAAAATTATAAACAGGATGAGGATTACGAGTAGAGCATGTACCTTTCCGAATGGTAATGGGGAAACCGTCTAGTGCAGGATCGAATGCAGCATAAACCACTGGTAACGAAGGTGAGTCAGCGGAGTCTGGTTCGGAAGAGGGGTCAGAGCCGATAGTAGGCTGAACAGTTTGTGGATGAGTGAGGGGTGGATTCAAAGATGGATTAGATGATTCTACAGAGGTTGAGGACTCAAATAGATGCGGAGTAGGTAATGGTAGAGAAGAAAAAGGTATAGGCAAGTCCTTGTCTAAGCTTTGAGAATTGTACAAAACAACCGAATAGAAAGGTTGTTGCTCAAAGAAAGTGACATCAGCACACATAAAGTAACAGTTTATCTCAGGAGAGAAGCACCTACAGGCTTTTTGCAACCTAGAGTACCCTATAGAAATACACTTCAAAGATTTTTCAGCAAGTTTATTTTGTCCAGGAGAAAAAGAATGTACAAAATAAACACATCCAAAAACACGAAGAGGAACAAAATACAAGGGTTGTCCGATGTTCAAAATGGAGTATGGTATTTGGTTTTGCAAGATAGAGGAAGGCATACGATTAATGAGATAACATGCAGTTAAGTACAGCATCTCCCTAAAATTTGGTCGGAAGATTAGCATGCAAGAGCAAAGTCCGTGCAGTTTCCATGAGATGTCTATTTTTACACTCAGCTACACCATTTTGTTAAGGTGTGTATGGGCAAAATGATTGATGGAGGATGTCATTAGTAGACATATATGTAGAAAATTGGGAAGAAAAATACTTAATTGCATTATCACTGCGCAAGGTACGAATAGAATGTCCAAATTGTGTTTTTATCTCATTGACAAATGATTGAAAGATAGAGAACAATCCAAAACAACTCTTCATGAGATATAACCAAGTACAATGAGAGAAATCATCAATAAAGTTGACAAAATAGAAAAATCCTAAAGTAGAACTGATCCGGCTTGGTCCCCACACATCGGAGTGCACAAGGAAGAAAAGAGTCTCAGCCTATTATTATCACGAAGAGAAAAAGGACTACGAGTATGTTTACCACGTTAACATGACTCACAATTAAGGCTGGACAAGGATGACAAACTAGGGACTAACTATTTCAGTTTAGATAGGCTAGGATGACCAAGACGTGAGTGGAGAATGTCTGGAGAGGTATTGTTAGCACAGGCTACTGGCGAACTAGGCACGGAAAGATGGTAGTGGCCTCGTGACTCACGTTCGATGCCAATAGTCCATCCCTTACCCAGATCCTGTACATAAACAGAAGGAGTAGAATTTACTGAACACTGCAGTTCTCTAGTAAGTTGACTGACAGAAAGTAAATTGAATGGGCTACTAGGAACATAAAGAACTGAATTTAAAGAAAGAGAGGGGATAGATGAGGCTTTCCCAATCCCTTGAACTTGCTTTTTGGTTCCATCAGCAATGGTAATGGCTGGTAAATGATTAGAAAAGGTAAGGGTAGAGAAAAGATTTTTATTACTACATATGTGATCGGTGGCGCCAGAATCCATAATCCAAGGCCCAAGAGAAGGATGTTGAGCAATACAAACCATAGGGTTACCAATAGATTGTTGAGAATTCTGAAAAGCCTTGAACTTCAAAAATGCCTTATATCAGTGTTGGGTACAGAATCACTTTGTATGACATTGGCTGTTTGAGATGAGGTGCTTGCTGGAGGTGCAACGGGTCGACCATGCTTTTGCCAATATTTATCTTCCTCATGACCCTTCTTCTTACAAAAGGTGCATTGTTTGCGAGGGAAGATTAGCAGGGCGTCCCTGACCCCCTAAATTCTGAGACACAAGAGCTCATGAGTTGGATAAAGGAGCAGGACTAAATGAGGGACCACCTGTCATATTGAGTTGTCACGCCCCAAATCCCGTTAGGACGGACCGACACCTATCGCCGATAAAGTTCGGGAGAACCAACCTGTACTTATGCACTTTCTATACATTTTATATAGAAATTCTATACTAAACATGTCTGTATGCAACTAAACATTGATATAAGCCAAAAGAAAATACATGCGACTAGGCCGTTGGGGCCATGGTATTAAAAGTACAAAACATGACCACACTTTAATTTACATAGTCTAAAAAGCCTCTAGATAATTGAAAGTATCAAATAAGGGTCGGGACAAGCCCCGCCTCAACTGACTGTAAAATATAAACATAAACTCTAGACATATACAAAGCCCCGAAGAAACCTGGAGCTTGGTGACAACGGTTGAATATCCTATACTCCTACTGGGAAGATCTACTAGCACCTGTACCTGCAGCATGAAATGCACGTCCCCCATAAGGGACGTCAATACGAGATAATGTACTGAGTATATAAGGCAGGGAACACTGTGTATGATATAGCAACTCAAGTGATATTGTACACTGATGTAGCATAAGAGACCACCTTTAGTTATACTATGGAATTTTGTGCTTTATGTCCTTTTTATTACTTTACCTTTACTGTAAAATCTGTACTGTAAAATCTGTGCACAGCTGTAATACAAGTGACCAACTGATCAGTGGTAATCTATATCGGGATTGTCCCTATGCTAGGTTCTTCTTGAACCCCCTCGGGCTACTATTCATAATACTGTATCAGGATCGTTCCTATGCTAGGTTCTTCTCGAACCCCTCTCGGGCTACCACCTATCAAAACTGAATGCTTTATCTTTATATTACCTTTGAGATTATTCTTTTGGTGGTCATAACATTGGAGCTTTAGGAC
>JAOTQR010079439.1:0-10584 GCA_025774065.1 Solanum ossicruentum
TTATTATTATTATTATTATTATTATTATTATTATTCATTTTCAATAATTCATTGTCATCTCCTTTGAAACTCTTCACTTTCAATGTCCCATTGTTATCACAACTCTATTAATCTTCTTTTACTACTATTTGTTCAACTCTCTTCAATTTTAAAATTTTATCTAACTTTTTGTTTTTTAACATTTCGAACAATTTAAATAAATCCATTTGATTTTTAGATAATTAGGCTGTATCTTTAACTTTTTTTAAATCTGAATTTCAATTAAACATCTTTCAATGATTAGGCTATATCTTTAACTTTTTTTAATCTGAATTTCAATTAATCTTCTTTCAATGTTATAGAAATTCATTAATTCTTTCAAAATTATCCTTTCTAATTTTGAATTTATGTGACAAGGAGATAAATTGATTGGTGATACCTTTAAAATTTTGAATTTGCTCAAAAGAATAATTAGTTTTGTCATCAGTACCTCAATAAAATCTTGAAAATAGTATTTCAAAAAAAATCAATGAGAAAAAAGAAAGTTTACTAAAGAAGAAGAAGAAGAAAAAGAAAGAAAATGGGGAAGGGGCTCAGTTAAAATATGGGGAATGGGGGGTGAGGGTGGGAGATGAAGAAGAAGAAAGAAAGAACGAACAAAAGAAAGAAAGGGGTGGGGTGGATGAGTTGGAGATAAAGTGGAATTTAAAATTAAAGTTAAAAATTCAAGTAAAGAGAGAAAAGATAATGTGTGGTTGGTAAATAAGGATCACCTTTTTTAGCAAGATACAGAATGTATTGTCAAATATTCAATATGATTTCACAAGATCTAATTTCGTTCAAGTAACGGATTCTAGCCAATTGAAAGGATTTTCTGATCAATCCAGAGATCATTTGGATTTCATTAGTAATGAGGATTCGGAATATCACACATTGATTAATCAAAGAGAGATTCAACAACGAAAAGAAAGATCGATTCTTTGGGATCCTTCCTTTCTTCAAACGAAATGAAAAGAGATAGAATCAGGTTGATTCCCGTAATGCCTTTCTGGATATTCCTCAATGTCCCGTCTATTCACGGAACGTGAGAAGCAGATGATTAATCATCTGTTTTCGGAAGAAATCGAAGAATTTCCCACGCGCGCGCGCGCGCGCGCGCACACACACACAGAGAGAGAGAGAGAGAGAGAGAAACTTAAAATAAAAAATGTATAATTTAAATTAAATTTACACGTATCACTTATTGAGTGATGTATAGTAACACTTTGTGAAATCTGGGACTGGTCGAAAAATGATGTAATAATATCAGTTTATACTCGCTCCATCTAATTTTACTTGGCCTCAATTGACTTGATACAGGAAATAAGAAGTAGTAAATGATGAGATATTTTACCAACTTACCTTTTGAATATAATAAATACGTTGTCTTAAAAAATGTAATAGGGAAATGACTATAATTAATGATAAGGGTAAATTAGGAACTATGTGTAAAATTGTCTCTTGATTTCATAAAGTGGACAAGTATTTTTGGACATCCAAAAATAGTATAGGAGCCAAGTAAAGTTGGACGGAGAGAGTAATTATTTAGGGGGGTAATAGGACGTTTGCATAGTTAGGATATCTTTTTGAAAATTTGAGATAACTTCAGATGTTACTTTATGTCTTTTCTGTAAGTTTGTGCCTTGACAAGTTAAATTTTGGACAAATATATCGGAAGTTTGGTCTTGGCAAGCCCAAAACCGATGCTCCTGCTTCACTTTTATGTTCTTCTCTTTTTCAAATATTTGTGATACGCTACACTACGGATATGTATATCATATGCGGGGAAGTTTTTATCTATTATAAAGTTAGTTACAAATTATTATTTTTAATGTAAATTAATATTTATTATATAATTTTGGGAAAAAGTTCAAATATGTCATCAAACTTTAACAAAAGGTTGTTGTTGCTATTATTTGTTAAAAGTTTGGATTAAATATGTGATTGCTGTTAAGAAAAAAATTCACCCATGCCATTATTTTTTAATAGTGGTTTTACAAAATCACCTTTTACTCATAACATGTTTTAATTCGGCCACGTAATTTTTTTAAAAAGAAATTTCTAAATAAAATTAAGAATTTTATTGCTTAACTTTTTTTTAACCTTAATTTTTGTTGTTTTGAGAAGAAAATTGAAATTGACTTTTTGGTGTTTTTGTGTGATTTTCACTAATTGGTGGGTTGAAGAGTGTAATTTTAGATTGTTTGAACTTTAATCGTTGTCAACAAATTTGATTGCGTAAAATTTGTATGTTATCGTATTGTTCTCATTGCCACATAAGCTTAATTGTTGTTGAGTTTTTTCTTAAATTGAAAATGACGTGGCCGAATCAATTAGAGAGGCTTGTTAAAAATTAGAAGGACCATGTTGGTTTGGAACAAAAGTTTTTCAAAACTGGCAAGACTTGTTAATGTGACCGCCTCATAATAATTTCCTTTCTTTTACGTAAAGGTTTTTTAACTTATTAATCTTTTCACTTCATTTTTGCAAATTTTGCTTATCCTATTAAAATATATAGATTATTTATTTATTTTTACTTATTTAATTTTAAAAACTAAAGAAATAGTTTATTGTTTATATGCATCATTGTTTCAATTTATTAATTTTATCTAGAATTATTTTTTTTAAATGACATAACCGAATTAAAACATGTTATGTGTAAAAGGTGATTTTGCAAAACCACTATTAAAAGCATGGACGAGTCTTTTCCTTGACATCAATGACATATTTGAGCCAAACCTTTAACGGATGACATAAATTGTCATGCCCCGGGAGGATACCCTAGACGTGACTGGCACTCGGAGACTATTGCTAGCCCCCAAGCGAATCACCTAGTCTCATTTGCCTTCGTTCAGTCAATTCATCAGCGGAAGAAATAAGATAATAGTAGTAATACAATTCTATCTGTGGGCTCAATGCTATCTATATCAATCTATCATAGAAGAAATAGAATAGCATACAAAATCCGAATGTGAAGAAAAGAGAGGGAAATAACCCCTAACATCAAAATCTACGTCTATGAAGCCTTTATACTATAGTTTGAGATGGTACCCTGACTGGCCATGGCAACCAAAATCAAGTAAAAGATTGTCCAACAAGAAAATAAACATCCTCCGAACGTAGAGGAGGACTCACCATTGTTTGGAATAGAGAGCTCTGAACCTTAATGATCGGGCTACTGAAGTCCTCGGTCTATTAAATCTGCATCATAAAACGATGCAGCGCCAGAGGAGCGTTAGTACGTGGAATGTACTGTACGTAAAACGGGATAAAGAAAAGGAAACAATATGGAGTCACTCCTCAATCACTCAGCCTCACCTTAGAATAAAGGACAAGACTCTATCACCTCACTATCCATCAAACATCAAACATTCACATCACATCAGAGTTCTATCATCATGAAACCTATCTGGGAGTTTCTATAACTGACAATCACTATGAGTCGGTAATGATACAACGAAGAGATGTCATTGCCACATTCGTCTAGTACCTTGCCGGGGTAAAGGATGAGTCTATCAGTGGATCCAAAGGTCTGTCAAGTCCTCTTTTGGGACAAAGGAAATATACGCTTTCACGATCCAATCCTCTCCTATGCTGGCCACATAGTTAATGGGTACGGGTGGGACTCACTCTCACCCATTTTGGTGCTAATACTCCTCCCAAGACTCAATATGCTCATAAATCTATCAATTCATCAAGAACCCTCATCCCCCAACAACCTCTACGGGCAAGACTATCTTTCCAAATTCAAGGGAAATTATTCATTCCACTCTATCAATATTTATTTCATCTGTCACAGTAATCAGCAGACTCACCTCAGGACTCAAGCTCAGACACACATTACATTTAGATAATCAAGGCTCTAAACATCCTCCTAATTTCATTATTCAAGTCTTTATAGAGAGAATTTACAAGAGTCTAATTACCATCACATAAATATGTAAGTACATAGTAAAATTTAGGCATGATGATCATCAATTTAGGATATGAAAATATAGCTTAAAGTATATATTCAAGAACACAAGATAGTATCCAAGAATTTAATGCAATTATTCAAGAACTTTCAAGAAATCATAACTCAAGACTTCTAGATATCTGTTTCTTTGCATATGGAAGATCAATCCCATGTTTTTGGGTAGCTTTTACATACTTGGGAATGGAGATTCTTTAAAGAAATGGGAAGGTCTCTTGAAACCCTCACTCTTTCTTTCCTCTCCTTCTTTCTGACTTGCATAAAAGATTTTTAAAAATTTATGGGTTTAAAACCCTTTTGTACAAAATATCCTTCAAAAATATATTTTGGGATTCTTAAAATATTTTTGGAAGGACAAAATCTCCCTTCCCGAAACAAAAGAAAAAAATAATTTCTTGGAACTCAGGTGCGCATCGCGGAGGGGCCGCGCACCAGTGTTTTTGGTGAACTTTCGCATACGTTCAATTCCCATTGAAAAATAAGAAAATATCCTAGTTGTAGCTTCGTGCCCCTGGCACGTCGCGGAGGGGGTGAGGAAAGCTCATTGTTTCTGCCCAAAATTAGGCATTTCGAATATAGATCAGGCTTGTTTTAAGTCAGGTAGAGATCATTTTCTAACTCAATTTTCCGTGCTGATCGCAAATCCAATGTCGGATTTTCATCAGAGCTTGGGAAGATGCATTGTACGCATGATATATTTTAAGAGAATTTTAGTAATTTTGGGGTGTTACATCATTTCCCCCTTGGAATCATTCATCCTCGAATGATGAGTAAAGATTGGACGAGGACATGAATAACCCAGAACTCATCTCAGTTCTCACTCGGGAACACTCGGGCTCTCACTATCCATCATCTATCTATCTCTATCTTAGACTCGGGAATAGAATCAAGCAAGACATCAACTAAATGAAAAGAAACATTCGAAAATGCTACGGATAAGAATATTTACCTTCAACATCATCATCACTTGGCACAAGTAGATGAGGGTATTTGAGTTTCATTGCTTCCTCAGTTCCCACGTAACTTCCTCAACAAATTTATTCCTCTATAAAACTTTAACGAAAGCTATCTCTCTGTTTCTCAGCTTGCGAACTTGTCGGTCAAGAATCTGGATTGGAATTTCTTCGTATGACAAGCTATCCTTCACACCCGTACTCTCCACAGGAATTGCCAAGGTTGGATCCCCCAAACACTTCTTCAGCATAGATACGTGAAACACCGGATGAACTCCGTCTAGCTCAGAAGGCAAGTCTAACTCATAAGCAACCTTCCCAGTCCTTCTTACAATCCGGTATGGCCAGATATAATGAGACTCAGCTTCCCCTTCTTACCAAATCTCATAAAACGCTTCATGGGCGACATTTTCAAGTACACCCAATCACCTATCTCGAACTTCAAGTCTCTTCTTCTCACGCCCGTATATGATTTCTGGCGACTCTGGGCTGTCTGCAACCTTTTCCTGATGACTTTCACTTTCTCCATAGACTGGTATACGAATTCGGGCCCAATCAACTTAGCTTCACCTACCTCAAATTAGCCAATCGAGGATCTACATCTCCTCCAGTACAATGCCTCATATGGGGCCATCAGAATGCTGGCATGATAGCTATTATTATATTCGAACTCAATTAATGGTAAATGATCATCCTAGTTTTCTTTGAAGTCAATAGCATATGCCCTCAACATATCCTCCAATGTCTGAATAGTGCGCTCTACCTACTCGTTTGTCTGAGGGTGAAAAGTGATACTTAGATTTACCTTCGTACCCAATCCCTTCTGGAAAGACCTCCAGAATTGAGAGGTGAATTGAGTTCCTCTGTATGAGATGATAGACAAGGGAACCCCATGCAACCTCACAATCTCCTGAATGTAAATTCAGGCATACTTCTCGGCTATCTAAGTTGTCTTCACTGCCAAAAGAGGCTGATTTAGTCATCCTATCAACAATCACCCATATCAAATCATGCTGCTTTCTGGATCTTGGTAAGCCAGCAATGAAGTCCATGTTGATCACCTCCTATTTCCACTCTGAAATTTCAAAGTTCTGAGCTAACCAACATAGTTTCTGATGTTCAACCTTAACCTGTTGGTAATTGGGACACTTGGAAATAAATTCAACAATGTCTTTCTTCATCTCATTCCACCAATACACTTCCCTCAAGTCATGGTACATCTTGGTGGAGCCAGGATGAATGAAATATCTTGTGTTATAAGCTTCGACCATGATTCTATCTCGAACACCATCAACATCAGGTATACACGATGTCCCTTGATATCTCAATACCCCATCTCCCCCTTTGGAGAAGACCATCACCTTCTGCTTGTGCACCGCTTCCTTTAATTGGAGTAAGATAGGGTCTTCGTCTTGCTTTTCCTTCACCTTTGACACTAAGATGAAGCAGGCCTATTCTAAATGTTGACCCGCCTTTGTTGTTCTCCTCAAGTTGCACTCCCAATCGAGCCAATCTATGCACCTTCTTGGCTAATTCTCTCTTGCGCTCCTTCACATGGGCAGTGCTACCCATAGATGTGCTGCTAAGAGCATCAACAACAATGTTAGCCTTACCTGGGTAATAGAGAATGCTCATATCATAATCCTTGAGCAACTCTAGCCATCTTCTCTGCCACAGGTTGAGCTCTTTATGGATGAACACGTACTACAAGCTCTTGTGGTCGGTGAACACTTCCACATGCACTCCATACAAATAGTGACGCCAGATTTTAAGGGCGAACACCACTACTGCTAACTCGAGATCATGAGTCAGATAATTCTTCTCATGAATCTTAAGCTGTCTGGAAGCATAAGCTATCACCTTCACTCTCTGCATGAGCACACATCCCAATCTAACTCTGGATGCATCACAATATATCACGAAGTCACTTGTCCCGTCTGGCAAGGTCAACATTGGTGTTGTAGTCAATCTAGTCTTCAATTCCTGAAAGCTCTTGTCATATGCCTCAGACCACTAAAACTTGGCCTTCTTCTGAGTCAGCTTTGTCAACGGGGTTGATAGAGAAGAGAAGCCCTCCAAGAATCTGCAGTAATACCCGGCCAAACCAAGAAACTTCTTATTTCTGTTGGAGAAGTGGGCCTTGATCAGTTGTTAACCGCCTCAATCTTCTGTGTATCCACCCGAATACCATCTCTCGAAACAACATGGCCTAAGAAAGCCATTGACTTAAGCCAAAACTCACACTTAGAGAATTTTGCGTACAACTTATGATCTTTGAGTGTTTACAAAACCACTCTAAGATGATTAACATGCTCCTCTTCATTTCTCGAATACACTAGGATGTCATTAATAAATACGATCATGAACATATCAAGATAGGGTCTGAATACCCTGTTCATCAAGTCCATGAAAGCTGCAGATGCATTTGTCAACCCGAATGACATGACCAAGAACTCAAAGTGTCCATACCGTGTCTTAAAGGCTGTCTTTAGATATCACTTTCCCTCACCTTCAATTGATGGTAACCCGATCTGAGGTCTATCTTGGAGAAACAAGTAGCACCCTGAAACTGGTCAAAGAGATAATTTATTATGGGAAGAAGATACTTATTCTTTATGGTAACCATATTCAACTGCTAGTAGTCTATATACATCCTTAAAGATCCATCTTTCTTACGCATGAATAGGACAGGAGCACCCCAAGGTGAGACATTAGGCCTTATGAAACCTTTCTCTAACAAGTCTTTCGATTGCTCTTTTAATTCTTTCAACTCTGCGAAAACCATTCTATAGGGTAGAATTGAGATAGGTTTAGTCTCGGGAAGAACGTCAATCCCAAAGTCAATCTCCCTGTCAGGAAGGACTCCATGAAGATCATTAGGAAAGACTTAAGGAAACTCATCCATTATCAGGACTGACTCAAGAGTAGGAGACTCAACATCATTAGAATTCACTCGCACGAGTTGGTAAATACAACCCTTGGATATCAACTTTCTAGCTCTAAGATAGGATATGAATTTACCCTTAGGGGCCACGGAACTCCCTCTCCACTCTAAGATAGGCTCATTAGGAAATTAGAACTTAACAATCCGAGTTCTATAGTCAATAGAACCATAACAAGCATGAAGCCAATCTATGACTATTATTACATCAAAATCAACCATCTCCAACTCTATTAAATTAGCTGAAGTGTCTCTATGATAAATAGACACCACACAATCCCTCTAAACCTTCTCAGTTAAGATAGGCTCACCAGTAGGAGTAGAGACAGAAAAGGGCTCAAGTAAACACTCGGGAAGAATACCAAACTTTCTAGCCACATAAGGGTTCACAAAATTCAATGTGGCGCCCAGATCAAGCAAGGCATAACAATCATAAGTAAATACATGAAGTATACCCGTGACAACATCTGGTGCAGCCTCCTGCTCCGGACGGTTACCCATAGCATAAAGATGGTTTGTCCCACCTCCTATACCTGTAGTAGTAGTACCCCTCTATTGTTTACCTACTGGAGGTGCTGTCGAAGACTGAGCTATCCCGCTCCCCTCAGCCCGCCTCCTCTTCGGACATTCATAGCTAAAATGACTAGCCTGACCACAAGCATAACACATATCCTTGCCCACACGGCACTCACCTAGATGAAGCTTACCACACTTGCTACAAAGTGGCTTTCCCCTTATACCTTGAGTCACACTGGCCTAAGATTGGGCACCCAAGGTCCTGAAATTCTGATAACCCTGAGATTTCTAATCATACCTGGTTGACTGCACAGGCAAACTTGCTGTTAATGGTGTGGGATGTGATGATCTCTTCTGAAAATAAGATTTGTCACCTCTATGCTGTCTTTGGGGGCTAGGCTCATGTCCCGCTGACTTCGCCTTTCTGCTTAATGCTCTTCTCTATCCCTCTTCTTGTACTCCATAGTCTGCTAGGCATACACCATAAGTCTAGAGATGTACATACTAGGAATCAGCAAGGCAGCCTTGCACTCCTTTTGCACATGTCTAGCCAAGCCAGACACAAACCTTCTCATCCTCGTCCTTATGTCCTTCACCATCTCTGGAGCACACATTGACAGTTTGATGAACTTAAGGTCATATTCCTTCACAATCATCCCTCCATGTTTCAGATTCACAAACTCATCCGTCTTCGCCTCCCTCAACTCTCAAGGAAAGAAGTGATCAAGGAAGGCAGCTTCAAACTCCTCCCATGATGCAGGCTCCGCATCCTCCCTTCTACTCCCTTCCCACTTAGTGTACCACATATTAGCCACGCCCTTCAGCTGGTAGGATGCAAGATCAACTCCCTCAATCTCGATCACATGCATGGCCCTCAAAACTTTGTACATCTCATCAATGAAGTTCTATGGGTCCTCCTCCACCTTCGACCTCGTATATACAGGTGGGTTCATCCTCAAGAAGTCCTTGAGTCGGGTTGTAGCTGAGGGCTCTTCTGAGCTAGAAGTAGGAGCTTGAGAACCATGGCTATTTCCCTGGGAGGCCACCAATTGAGTCAGCATGGCGATGACTCCTCTGAATTTTACCTCAGTAGTGGGAGCTGGCTGGAATTGAGCAGGGGGTACCTTAGGGACCTCGGTAGTCCTAGAGGGGCATCCCCGTCTCCTAGCCTCAGTCTGCACCGGAGCCTTCGATTGGGTGTTCTCAGCAATGGGATCGGAGCTGGGGAATCTCTTTGAGCGGCTATTCTATTGGGAGGCATTTTCTATCAGCGTAAAATGTACGAGTTAAAAGCAGGTTTCATAAGTTAACTTTATAGCACGATTTCAAATCATAGAAGAAGGGTAACACTTCCTAATGTCCCATAGCCTCCTACTTATGAAGTGTAGTTCACAACACACCCATAAACAAGACTCAACTCGACTAGACACAGCTTCATAGATTCCCTAGGACACTCGAACTCTGATACCAAGTTTGTCACACCCCGGGAGAATACCCTGGATGTGACTGACACTCAGAAACTATTGCTAGCTCCTAAGCGGACTGCCTAGTCTCATTTGCCTTCTTTCAGTCATTTCATCAGTGGAAGAAATAAGATAAAAATAGTAATACAATTCTATCTCTGAGCCTTTTCCCTTTTTTAAACAACTAGATTAGCTTACATGCGTTGCACGTGTGCATCACTTCAAATCATTATCGCTATAACATACATACTAAGAGTTTAACTACAATAAGAAAAAAACATCATATATGTTTTTCATAAAATTTTAGGATTCTATTTAAAGAAAAAAATAAGTGTGTTAGTAGAAAATTTTGTTATAATTTATATTGAATACCAATTTATAGGTAGATTTGTATTCTGAAGACTACTTAAATTTTTAAATAAATATATATATTCCTTCTAAGCAATTATGTTCACATATAAATAAAAATTGAAGTCAATAAAAATACAAATAAATTATCAACCAACATGCATATAATATAATATTATGAAAGATGGAAAAATACTATTACCTCTAAACTCATATATCGTTGTATATAGTGAAATTAGTATTGGATTATACAACTTTAATATTTCATTTGTTAGTTTGTTTCAACCTTAAATATTAGGCACATTTTTCATAGAAAAAGTTTAACATGTTTATGATAATTTTTTTGTGTTTTTTATTTTTTGGCCAATTTTT
>JAOTQR010079440.1:0-10584 GCA_025774065.1 Solanum ossicruentum
GAGCTCATAGGAACACAAGCCCATCCATCATTGAACAAAAATCCATCAACCAATTGAAACCTATCAACCCGCTTCCCCTAGGTAAGATTATCAAAAGTATCTTTCAAGTTGGGATCCCTAGGATAGAATCCCTTTAAGCTTTCAAATCCCATCATTCTAGCATCCAAGGTAGTCACCAACATGTTCTTGATAGGGCATCCGCTACCATATTTTCCTTTCCATGCTTGTCGTAATCCTTCAAAAGAGAAGAAACAATACTACGCAAAGTGCTAGTATTTTGGTTAGCATGCAATACAATATGGGTGTTGACAAGGCATTCCGAACTTCCACCATCCACCTTTGCCTCTTCCACCTTTATTTTCTCTCGAAGCTCCTTCATAGCCCGATAATCCTCACTCACTTGGTATGGAGTGAGAGGTGCAACAACATGCTTTCTACCTTTAACCACAAATGTGTATTTGGTGGATCTTCCTTGGTGCACAACATCCCATTCAAATTGCCATGGTCTTCCCAACAAACAATATCACAAGTCAATTCATCATTGTACTTACCCACACTAAACCGAATTCTTGCTTGTTTGAGGACCCTCATTTCTCCACTCTCATAGAGCCATTGTAGCTTCTAAGTGTTGGGAAGCTTTGTTGTTGGAATTCCCATATGTTCCACCAAAGAACTATTCATCACATTAGTGCAACTTCCACTATCAATGATTAAGGAACACACTTTATCTTGAATTTTGCACCTAGCATGAAATAGATTCTCCCTTTGATCAAGCTCTTCTTTGGCAAGAGCTCCCATAATTCTTCTCACAATACATGAAAGAATGGAATTCACATTCAAGTCTTCATCTGAAATGATCCCAAAAAGTGCCTGAAAATGTGCCTCATATGCACGGAATTTTAAGTTCCATATATCTCAAAATCCATGCTTCATAACAAAAATCCGACTTCATATTCTTATTCAGGGGTCAAAATTAGGGAAAGTGGGACTAACCTCGACTTTAGAGCAATTGAATCACAATTTCAAATTTCTAAAATTTCAATTCTAGAGATGATCCGCTACAGCACCGCGCCGCGCAGCTGTCGCGGACATGTGTTAATTTAACCTCTGCGACAGGTCTATGCCGCGGACTAGACGTGGACCTGTGTATTTTGTTGCCAGTAATTTCTATCTCGGTCCAAGGCTTTTGGGTCTTGGGCCTAAGTATTCCCAACCGCGTTTTTACCTATACTTAGCCTTATTTCACCCTCATATCATCCTAAACATTCCCCAATACTCACTCAAACACTTAGTCATATTTTCACTCCTAAATTCAAGTCCCAAACCCTCATCTTAAGCTAAGGTTCTCCTTCAAGGTTCTTCTTCAAACTTCAAGTCTCCATTCCAATCTGCACCAAATTCATCTCTAAGCTAAGGTATGTGGGTTTCTTTCATGGGTTCCTATCACCCATGATACCCAAGCATCCTATTACTCAAATTGTATGATTTAAAGTTGATTTACAAATGGGTCTTTCTTATTATGAAATTCACTGCACATTATGTAAAAGTTATGTAAAGTTCTGACTGTCTTGCAATGTTTTGGGCTATAAATCTTTAATCTATTGTAAGATTTAAGGTGGGGTTTTGATGTATGTTGCTTGAGGGTGTTGCAAGGTATTGATTGTTGATTTTACAATGGATTTCTTTGCTTGATTTCATCTCTATATTTCATTGTTTTATACTAGAATTACACATCCTCTAAGCGTTTGCTAAAATGTCCGGATGTGGTTTCTTGAGGAGTTGAAGGTCCAAAGTATGAGATATGATATGAACGACTATATGATGATGAAATGAGCTTATGTATATGATATACTCTATAAAAATTGTTGCATTAGACCGTACCTGATCCGGGGGGATAAGAGCCCGGGTAACCAAGGTAGGGGTTTGTACTCATAAACCATGTGAGGGGTTTGTACTTCGTCACCGTGGTGATAAGGTGTGATTATCTTCAACCATGTGAAGGGTTTGTACCACACAACCACCATGGGGTTTGTACCTTAAAAATCTAGCTTGGTCTCTTCTACACATATGATATCCTATATGAGCATGAGTTACTTAAGCATTGATCATATATGATTGGATCGATCTTAGGAATAATACTAAGATGGAGTGAATACTTGAATGCGAAAGCAACAACAAAAAAATAAAGATTAAAACTAATTAAGGATATGGGAAATTCAAAGGAAAGTTCCAAGAATTTCCAAGAAATTGATATTCTAAGGCCTTGAAAAGATCCAAGTAACAACGTAAAGATTTATGGAAGTAATCTAAGGCCTTTACTTGAGAAAATGGATCAAAACATTAGATTCGTATCTTAACCGCTTTATGAGTAACTAAAGATAAAAATTAGCATGTAAACTAATCACCTTCTAAAGAATACCAAAAAGAAATCAAAGACGTCACAAGAAGAAAGTTATTTAAACCTCAAACTATGAACTAGTAAAGGTTTAAAGATAAATTCTCAAAGAACAAGTCACAAAGGTTCAATAGAACTCTCTCAAATATTATTAATATCAATCTAATTGTCTTTAATGAAAAAAAAGACTCCTATATATATTATAGGGTCATTGGACGTCCAAGACTCCTTAGGTTAGGCCCTAGGAGTATCCAACACCTAGAAAGAAAATTACAACGTAAATCCTACTCTAGAAAGGAAATAAAGTTACCTTAACTGGACCTAGTAGTTCTAGGAAAGCAATTAATGGTACTAGGATACCTTAAATAGAACAAGGAAAACATTAATAAACTATATATAAATAAGAAAATAGGATAAAACTCAACTAGGAAAAGAATCTTGACAAAATTGGAAAGTGTGACCAGTCTTCTCTGCAAACTTGGGCAGAAAGCAACCTTTGTTGTGGCTGATTCTTGGACTCTTCTTGCCCTTATTTGCATGAAATTTAATCCAAAAATTCTTCATTTTGGACTTAAATTTGGGCCACCAAATAATTGTACCATTTGGACAATTCATCCTTCTTGGGCTTTAGCTCTTCTTCCCTAACTAAACACCTTTGGATCTGCAATTGAAGCCCATTGAGCTTATCATTGAACTCCTTGGTTTGAGATCTTGGTATGGGCCTCCTTTGATCTTCTAAAGCTTCATCCATTCCATCCTTGTCCTTCAAAGGAGTAGAGGTTCATAATTATTCTATCATTCCCCTCTTCTTCAAGAGAATTCATCCTCGAATTCAATTTTGCATCAACATGGGAAATATTAGAAACATTAAAAGTAGTACTAACTTGGAACTCACCAGGAAGATCAAGTTTATAAGCATTGTCTCCAATCCTTTCAATGACTTTGTACAGGCCACTTCCTCAAGGATCTAGCTTGGTCTTTCTTTTGGAAGGAAATCTTTCATTTCTCATATGCACCCAAACCAAGTCCCCAGAATTAAACACAACATACTTTCTTCCTTTATTCCTTCGCAATGCAGCTTCCTTATTTTTCTTTTCAATTGTAAGTCTTGTTTGTTCATGAATCTTCTTCATCATATCAGCCTTCTTGCTACCATCAAGATTAGAAAAATCATTAGTACGTAAAGGTAGTAAATCAAGAGGGGTAAGGGGGTTGAATCCATATACAACTTCAAAATGAGTCATACCAGTCCTATTATAAGCAAATTCCACATTAGGCAAGTAATCTTCCCAAGAAGCCAACTTTCCTTTCAAAACAACCCTCAACATATTCCCTAAAGTTCTATTAACCACTTCTGTTTGCCCATCAGTTTTTGGGTGACATGATGTGGAAAATAGCAATTTAGTCCCTAACTTTTCCCGAAGAATTCTCCAAAAGTGACTTGAAAACTTGGCATCCCTATCACTAACAATAGTTCTAGGTATTCCATGCAATTTAACCACTTCTTTTACAAGCAAGTCAGCCACATGAGATGCGTCATTAGTCTTTTCACATGGAACAAAATGAGCCATTTCAGAAAATCTATCTACTACCACAAATATACTATCCTTACTATATTTAGTCCTTGAAAGCCCCAATATGAAGACCATGGAAATATCAATCCAAGGAGAACTAGAAACAGGTAAAGGAGAATAAAGACCATGAGGCAATGTTCTAGACTTTGCTTAAACACAGTTTTTCAACATCATTTCTCATGCTAGGCCAATAAAAATGTTCAGAAAGTATTTCCAAAGTTTTAGGCACTCCAAATTGTCCCATTAGCCCTCCACAATGTGCTTCCCTAACAAATAGTTCACGCAAAGAGCCGTTAGGTAGACACAACTTATTTTCCTTAAATAGAAATTCATCTTGAAGATTAAATTTCTCAAAAGGACTCAACTTACATTCATAAAAGTTTTTACCAAAATCAGAATCATTAGCATAGAGTAACTTGATTTGGTCAAAACCGTTACAACTTTGAAGTAAGAGTAGATATCAAAACATACCTTCTTGAGAGCGCATCAATAACCACATTCTCCTTTCCTTGTTTGTAGGCAATACATAAGGAAAAGTTTCAATAAACTCCACCCATTTAACATGCCTACGACTAAGTTTACCTTGGCTCTTCAAGTACTTCAATGACTCATGATCAATCTTGACCATGAATTCTCGAGGGCACAAGTAGTGTTGCCATATAGCTGAAGCCCTTACCAAGGCATATAACTCCTTATCATAAGTTAAGGAGTTCAATGTTTCTCCACTTAGCTTTTCACTAAAGTAGGCAATTATTGGCTTGGAGTCTTTCATCAAAATAACACGTATGCCCTTACCTGAGGCATCACACTCAACTTCAAAAGACTTAGAAAAATCAAGTAACTAAAAAAGGGGAGCAGAACACAAATTTTCTTTCAGCAAGTTAAATGCATCATCTTGTTCCTTTCCCCCTGAAAAAATCTTATCCTTCTTAATAACTTTAGTTAAAGGAGAAGCAATAGTGATAAAGTCCCTCACAAACCTCCTATAAAAACTAGCAAGTCCATGAAAACTCCTAACTTCAATTACACTATTAGGTCTAGGCCATTCTTTAATTGCTTTGATTTTATCACCATCTACTTCACTCCCTTAGAACTGACAACAAAACCAAAGAAAATTACACAATCAACACAGAAAGTACACTTTTTGAGATTAGCAAATAAGCGCTGATTTCTAGGGACTTCAAAAACTTGTTTAGGTGCTCTAGGTGTTCATCTAGATTTTAAGAAAAGATCAAGATGTCATCAAAATACACCACAACAAATTTTTCATGAAAATCTTTAAAAACATGATTCATTATTCTCATAAATGTGTTGGATGCATTTGTTAAGCCAAATAACTAACCATTCATAAAGTCCATATTTCGTCTTAAAAGTAGTTTTCCATTCATCTCCATGATTCATACGAATCTGATGGTACCCACTTCTAAGATCAATTTTAGAAAAGATTTTGGATCCACAAAGTTGATCTAGCATATCATCAAGACGAGGGATAGGATGGCGATACTTTATCGTTATCTTGTTGATGGCTCTATAATACATACACATCCTCCATTCCATCCTTTTTGGGTACCAATAGGACAGGAACAAAACATGGGCTCATGCACTCTTGAACAAATCCCTTTTTAAGCAATTCTTCAACCTGGCTTTGTAATTCCTTGGTCTCTTCAGGACTACTCCTATAGGCAGGCCTATTAGGTAGTTGAGACCCAGACACAATGTCTATTTGGTGCTCAATCCCTCTCAAAGGTGGCAACCCCTTTGGAGTATCATCAGGAAAAACATCTTCAAAACTCTGCAAAAGAGAAGAAATACTATTTGGCAAAGAAGGAGTTAGTTCTTCAAAGTTAATCAACACTTCTTTGTAAGTAAGTAGTACTATGGCAGCCCCTATTTTCTATCATTCAAACACTGTTTGGCTTTTACATAAAGACTCTCTTTTTTCTTTTGTTTAGCCTCTTCCCTGTCACCAAAACTTTTTATTTTTTCACTCATACCCTCTTTTACCTCTTTACTTAGTTTGCTGCTATCTCTCTTTTTCTCGGCCATCTCACTTTTTTTTCTATCTCTTGGCCCTTTTCGTTTCCCTCAAGCTCACTTTTTATCTCTCCCCTTTGCTTTCTCATTGTTTCCCTCAATTGTTTCTGATCTTCAAACACTTGTGAAGGAGATAAGAGTGCAAGAGTAAATTTCTTACCATTATGCAGAAGACTGTACCTATTCTTTCTCCCATGGTGAGTAGTATCCCTATCATATTGGCAAGATCGGCCAAGTAAAACATGACATTTTTGCATTGGAACTACATCACAATGAATTTCATCTTCATACCTACAAACATTGAATGAAATCATGCATTGTTTGTTTACTTTTACCTCTCCACTATCATTCAACCATTGGAGCCTATATGGGGTAGAGTGTTTTGTGCATGCAACTCCTAGCTTATCTACCAAATATGAACTCTCCACATCTGCACAACCTGCCCCATCAATAATCATAGAATAAGTCCTTCCCTTATTCCACATCTAGTATGGAACAAATTCTCCCTATATCCATCACCACTACTACCCAAATTAATAGTCATAATTCTCCTAACAAACCTAATTATACTATCATTGGGAAGTTCTAAATCATCTTCCTCACTTACACCTCCTCCCCTCTTCTTTTTCCCCCTCACTTTTTTCACTCTCATATTCTCCATTCTCTCTAAGTAGGATGTTTCTTCTACTTGGACATTCATATGCATCATATGACCCCTCCCATGACATTTATGACATTGAATAGAAGAAGAACGTTTAGAAGATCTAGGATTGAAGGTTTTACCTCCCTCATCAACTTTACGTTTACCTCTGTCTTCTTGATTTAGAAGGAGCTTTTCCCTCTTGATTTGACCATGGCTTCTTAGAAATAGAGTTAGGCCAATTTCTCCATGAGTTAGCTTGCTGCTTTTTCTTGATCATCTAAAGTTACATATTGTTTTATCTATACTACAGTAGCTATTTCAGAATTTAAACCATTTAAAAATCTAGCCATTTTAGCTTCTTCTTCCTCTATGCAATTAGCTTAGATCATAGTCGTATCCATGCTTTTGAAGTACTCATCCACCGACATGGAACCTTTCTTCAAGTGTTGAAGGCTAGATTGCAGCTCTCTTTGAAAATATGATGGTACAAACCTCTTCCTCATCACCCTCTTCATCTCCGCCCAGGTAGCAATAGGTGGTAGCTCATCTTGCACTCTGTCCCTAGCAAGCTTTATCCACTAAGAAGCAGTATAATCAGAAAACTCAACAACAACAAGTTTAACTTTCTTTCCCTTAGAGTAGTTATGACAATCAAAGAAGGCTTCAACTCGTCTCTCCCAATCAAGGTACAAGTTTGAGTCCCTTGTCCCCTTGAAAGATGGAATATTCTTTTTTATTCTACTTATATTATCATCTTCTACTCTACCTCTTTGTCCCCTCCTATCTCTTCTTTCTAGATTAGGTTCACCATCAAAATCATCATTATCATATTCAAGATTTACAAAAGGGACATGGGATACATTTCTTCTAACCTGGGGTCTAACATTATTGGGTGGTACAACATTATTCTGCCTCTTAATTGCAGCAATGGTCTCATTCTGCTAGGTAATCATACTTCTCATCTCTTGAAATTGAAGGTTCCATCTCTCAAATTTTACGTGCATTGCTTGAAGGGTGAAGTTGTTCCTTCCTTTGATCTCAGCTTCTAAACGAACCCTTTCTTCATCACCACCTGAATTAGACATCTTAAAGGAAAATATCAATCACTCACTTAATATGGCTTTACCCTTTTCTAAACTCACCCACACTTGCCTTTTCCCCCTCAAATAACCTTTGAACAAGAGAACTTTGTAGATTTATAATTAAACCCAAACAGGTATCAAGTTCTTAGTAATAAAGTATAGATTTTTGGGGCATAAAAGAAAGTAAAGAACTAGTAGTCCTAGAACAAGTAGGATTTAGTTGAAACAAAACACAAATAAAAAGGAACTTAGAATTATATAAGAATAAAAAAATTCCCATGTCCTCAAAGATTTAGAATCCCCTCTTCTTAATTCATTTTTATTTGGAAACACTAATGCATGATTTTGAGGGTAAGTAAACGGATTTCTTGGAGAGTAAGTTATCTCCTTTTTTAATTTTTTTTTACTTTTTTTTCTTTATATTTAAGAAATCCCAAGATTTACCAAGAACGGGATCTTGATAGAACCTCTCTGAAATATCTTGAGTGAATACTAGAATGCGGAAGCAACAACAGAAAAGAAAGATAAAAACTAATTAAAGATATCGAAAATTCAAAGGAAAGATATAAGAATTTCCAAGAAATTAATATTCTAAGGCCTTGAAAAGATACAAGTAACAACATAAAGATTTGTGGAAAAAATCTAACGCCTTTACTTGAGAAACGAATCAAAACGTTAAATTCGGATCTTGACCGCTTTATGAGTAACTAAAGACAATAATTACTATATACTAATCACCTTCTAAAGAATACCAAAAAGAAATCAAAGATATCACAAGAAGAAAGTACTTTACACCACAAACTATGAACTTGTAAAGGTTTAAATATAAATTCTCAAAGAACAAGTCACAAAGGTTCAATAGAACTCTCTCAAATATTATTAATATCAATCTAGTTGTCTTTAATGAAATAAAAAAGACTCCTAATATATTATATGGTCCTTGGACATTCAAGACTCCTTAAGTTAGGCCCAAGGAGTATCCAAAACCTAGAAAGAAAATTACAAGGTAAATCCTACTCTAGAAAAGAAATAAAGATACCTTAATTAGGAATAGATCTAGTAGTTCTATGAAAGCATTGAATGGTACTAGATACCTTAAATAGAACAAGGAAAACATTGATAACCTATATATAAATAAGAAAATAAGGTAAAATCCAACTAGGAAAAGAATCTTGACAAATTTGGAAAGTTAGACTAGTTTTCTCTGCAAACTTGGCCAGAAAGTAACCTTTGTTGTGGCTAATTCTTGGACTCTTCTAGGCCTTATTTGCATGAAATTTAACCCTAAAATTCTTCATCTTGGACTTGAATTTGGGCTACCAAATAATTGTACCATTTGGACAATTCATCTTTCTTGGGCTTTAGCTCTTCTTTCGCAAGAAGACACCTTTGGATCTACAATTGAAGCCCATTGAGCTTATCATTGAACTCCTTAGTTTGGCAACTTGTTATGGGACTCCTTTGATCTTCTAAAGCTTCATCCTTTTTATCCTTGTCCTTCAAAGGACTAGAGCTTCGTATGATGCTATCAATACATGCCATATTGCTATATCATGCCTATTACTTAATATTATGCATTTTAGTTATGATGCCTATATATTGTTGCATTGCATCCTACATACTTAGTATATTCAAACATACTAACACATATTCTTTCCTACATGACGTCACCATGTAGGAACTGGAGCCCAAGTTGATCATCCTACTCCACGTGGCTAGTTCAGTGCTACTCAAGCTAGTTGGTGAGTCCTCCACTTCGTGGACCTTAGTCTATGCTCTCTTGTTATGTAAACACTCTCATTAGGTTCTACTTGACTATGGGGGTGAGCCCAATTGCTTTGTCTTGGCCCCTACTTTTATCTATGTAGTAGAGGTAGTTGTTGAACATGTTATGCATCTGTGATATGAGTTTGACTCTTGTCTCTTGACTATGATATCGTGCAAGCTTTTCTCTTAGCCCCTTTGCCCCTATTCTTGATCTTTAATGTTTTATATGCTTCCACGACCATTGATGTGTAATGACAAGTTAAGAGGTTTGTCTGGGGTTCCTTCGGGTTCCCCATTCACTGTGTCACGTCTAGGCCCTGGGCTTGGGTCTTGACAAGCTTGGTATCAGAGCACTAGGTTGATAGATCTTTGGAGTCCAACACACCGCGTTGATTAGAATCCTATTCATGGTTGTGAAGCGCGCCATGACTATGAGTAGGAGGCTATGTGACGTTTTAGGAAATGTTTCCCTTCTTCATGTTCTACGTTATGCTATAGCATTTTAATGAGTCTTTTCCCCTAACAATTGTTCTTTTCTATGCTAGATCATGCCAAATACTAGAAGAAGAAGCCAAACTCCAAAGGAGCAACCTACCAATGTGTGCTCGGGATGCTCTCACTATGCTTGCCCAAGTTGTGGCCAACCAAGTCAATCAAGGGGCCAAGCCCCTCATGCTACTTACTCGGGGGCTAGGGTAAGAGACTTCATGAGGATGAATCCTCCGGCTTTTTATGGGTCAAAGGTGGATGAAGATCCACAAGAGTTCGTTGATGAGGTCCACAAAATCTTGAATATCATAGGTGTCGGGCCGAATTAAAAGGCAAAGTTGGCGGCGTACCAACTCAAAGGGGTAGCCCAAATATGGTATGATCAATGGAAGGGTGAAAAGGGAATTGGTAATGTGGTGCTTTGGGAGGAGTTCAAATTGTCTTTCCTTAATCAGTTTTTCCCTCTTGAGCTTAGGGAAGCAAAGTTGGTAAAGTTTATGAACTTGAATCAAGGTGCTATGAGCGTGGGGGGGGGGGCGGTATGCCCTCAAGGTTAATCAACTTTCAAGTTATGCTCCTCATTTGGTGGTCGATCCTAGA
>JAOTQR010079441.1:0-10582 GCA_025774065.1 Solanum ossicruentum
ACGCTAAAATACGACAAAACCTCCTTAAATAGGCTCAAATCCACTCCATCCATTAATTACATACTCCCATGAATTCAATCACTTATAATTCTCTTTTAGGATCAATTTTAAGCTACTTGTATGCAATATAACCCACCAAAACGCTCTCATTTCCTCCTCCTCCTCCTCCTCCTCCTCCTCTCATTTCCTCCTCCTCCTCCTCCTCCTCCTCCTCCTCCTCCTCCTTTGACTCAAACTTAATTATACACGTCAAATTCACTTGATACTTTAATCATATTTCGAAAATATACTTAAGTTCAAATTACACGACATCCACAACAAAATTTTCCCATTGCATAATTATCCTTAATTTGGAGAAATACGGGGTGTAACAAATCTGCAAGGCCAAATGAGGGCTTAGTAAAACTCTTAATCCAAATCATATCCTTTATAGGTGGCGCATTGCTCTACAAAATGCACTTGATGATTGGAACTATATGATTGTGACGTGGTGCCGCTTCTATGAAATTGTGACAGTTTTCTAGAGCACTCATGAATACCAGGACAGGTGCATGGGCTCTTAGAGCAAAATCGCGAAAATAATAAAGATTGTACGAGTGTAATGTGCTAGAATAAGACACTGAGCTTACAAAAGAATTCTTGGTAATAAAAGTTCTAAACATCACCAATGATTCTGTAAATTTAATCTTATTTTATCTAGGTCCAGTTCAGTCTACGGACACCAGATTCAATGCATTGAACTCATATGTGAAAACCCAGCAAAACCATCTTAGTTTATTCGATTCATTAAATATCATTTTTGAGATATGTAGGGGATTGTGGGAAAAAATGATTTTATTATCTCAAAAATATATTTATATCTAATATTATTTTTTCATAATTTTAATATATTATTAATTAGTCTTGAATGGATAGTCAATAGGATAATATTAATGCCCTCTAAATGTTATTTTGACCATATAAATGTGTCATAATACTCTATCTTAATTGTAGACATTTATTCTTGAAAGGTGAAATATTTTTATTTATATAGTGATTATCTTCTTGAGAAGAGGAGGAGTGAAACAATATCTTATATTAAAAATAAATTCCTTCTCCTATATTGATATATACATATTGGTGGGGCTGGATTTTTCTACCTTATTCTTTGTTAGATTTTGGGTCCTAGTTTGATACTAGAAGAACTTGTTCAATCCTGGGGATACACCTATACCAGGTGAAATAACCTTGAGGACAGTATCTTTTGACATGCCTCAAGCTATGTGAATTTCCTACAAGTGTCCGTGATAAAGTGTTTGTGTTCATAATGAAGTGTTCGTGTTCGTGATGATATTCATGGGCGTGAATAATAAGTATTTTCCGTAAAATTTCCAACATGTAGTTGGTAAAGTTAATATGTAATACTCTTGAAATCTAATCTTTTCTTATTTTCTAGTAATGCGGAAAGATAACACCAACAACAGCAAAGACAACTGGATCGAATGGACACTATTACAAAAAAAAAAGAAGCAAAAACGAACCATGGAGAACGAACAAGAACATTGAAATCAAGATATTAATTCAGAAAACATCAGGTTTCAGACTTTCATTGATAAAGAGACAGGAACAAGAAGCAAAGTTATGCCTTTCTCAAAATAACTCAAATGACTTTTTGAAAAAAAAGGGAAAATAAACCAGCTTGAGATGTCATCAACAATAAAAATCATGAAATTAGGTGCTCTTAAGTCAGCAATCCATGCAGAAACGAACAAGACGATTCCATTCATGACTAACCCATATTCGAATAGGAGAGACACAAACGGGTCAAGAGTATTACCTCTATTGGAGTAGGTGAAACTTGGGACAACGATGAGTTTGAAGAAAACTTCCTACCACCAGAGAGCTTTGTCACACCTTCCTTAACTCCGAATGACTTATAATTTCAAAGGAAATATCCTAAGTCAAGTGAAAAACTTAGAAATTGATCTTAAACAAAAGAGTGTTTCTGAGAGTCAACGGCTGCTCCTAAATGATGATGAACAAGGGATTTAAATAGGGAATTTCAGGGTTGGAATTTGAATTTCAAACTCCCTCTCTAGACAAGAAAGTTGCTGAGTCATTGATAGTTCTGAGGAAAAAAGTACGCGTGAAGAGAGATGGGTTGCAGGGCATTAAAATTTATCAGCTTTGTCAGAGGGAGCATTGAGGAAGTTACGGATTGTGTTGTTGAATAAGATGAAATTATGGGTGAGGGGCGTAGGTGTGCAGGAGAAAGGAAAGAAAGTAGGGGGAAGTCAGGGTGAGTGACCCCCATATGTATGTATATACATATATGTAATATATTTGTGCATTACTGGATGATTTTTGATAAATAGGCTGATTGGGTTTTTGAATCAATTGGGCCAAAGCTGGCCCAAAAAGGCCAATTTGTCTAAGGAAATGAACTAAAGATGGATTTAAATACAAGGCTCAAATTAATTGCAAATCTTAATCAAATTGAATTGAAATGGTGATTTTGAAGAAAATGAATTTTATTAATTAATTGACAAGCATCTTAAGTCCAGCAAAATAGAATAAAATCAACCACAAAATGTAAAGTCCTTGATCCATAAAAGGTGATTAATTATACGTGGTAATTCGTTTGCGAATTATAAATATAATGAAATGATATGAAAAAATTCCTTAAAATATTTTGAATTTTGTGAATACTAATTATTTTAAATTATTCAAATTTGAAGAGGCTCGATAATTAATTTATATTGGGGAGGATTAAAATTAGGTGTCAACACACACACACACACACACACATATATATATATATGTCATGCCCTGAGCCAACACCATGGATGTGGCTGGCACTTGGAAACAATTGCTAGTTCCAAGCAAACGACTTGGACTGACTACTTACTCAGCGAAAGACTTAAACAACAGTGGAAAGCTATAAACTGAGACTTGAATACTATCACATGGTCTGTGGAACCTCTACTAAAACAGTCTCAAAGGACTATTGAGATAGGCCTAGAGTAGCCAGAACAAAAAAATAAATACTAAAAAGCAATATAAACAACTCAAGATCCTCGGACTGAGAAGAGGCCTCACCAAAGACTGAAAGCTGTCAAGTTCTCAATGGAGCAACTAATGAGGAACTCTGTCACCTGCGTCTACATCATAAAATGATGCAGGTCCTAAGGACGTCAGTACGTGGTATGTACGATATTTAAGATGGCAAAAATATTGAATCAAGATATCATAATGCTTCTCAAAAGACGTAATATAATTCATAATGTAATAGCAATAATTATAAAGAATACTATGTTGAAGATAACATGCTAAAAACTGGTAAGCAAAACATAGTTCTTAGCTTGGGAAGTTTCTCTAATCGACAACCACCACTATGAGCTTCGTGGTGATACAATGTCTTGCCCACACTGCCAGAGTTGTCCCGTACTTTGTTGGGGTAGGAGATGAAGAACTAGGGGAATAGATCCATTCCAAAATTGGGCCATCTCAGTGGCTAGTAAGGAAGGTACCGTGGTACAATCTTATCCTAAGCTGGCTACATAGTTTATGATTTTGAGTAATTTATTCTACTCTCACTCATATCGATGCTCAATACTACTACCCAAAATGTTTTTTATAAAGCTCATACTTAAGAAATCATAAATTCTTGAAATCTGGTTTCATGGGGGCTTAGCCTAATTTACTAAGTTTTCTCACATGGATTCTTTAACTTGACTGAAACTTATATCAACTCAAGTGATTCAAAAACAGGCTACTTTACTTAGCTAATAAGCAAGGACCAAATTTTTAAAATATACTTCTTGAACTTAGCTTAAATAGTACTCATACTAGTCTTTCTTTTCTTGAAATAATAACAAGATTTTTAGGAAACGTTAACAACACTACTTTAAATTTGGTAGCAATACTTTAATTGAACAATATAGAGATCAAGAATCATAATATTCTTCAAGAAACTATATGTACCATGGAAATTAACATACTTCACAAATTTACGTAAATTTAACCTCAATTAGAACTTAAAAGTTCTTGGTTGAAAACTAATTTATATTTTCTAAGATATTCTCCAAAAATAATAGTTTTAGGGTGACCTTACATACCTTGGGAAGAACTCTGGGTGAATTGGAGGGATTTTCTTGAAGAATTGGAGAGCAATCTCTGACTTTCTTTATGCTTGAACTTTTCTTGGAAGGATTTTTGAAAGAATGAATATGAAAAAAATAATATTTTTGGACCTTAATACGACTTAAAACGTTTAACTTATGATTATGGGTATGGAAAAAGTCAAAACTACCGATGCACACTAGTGTATTTTTACACTCTTTCGCGAATTTTCTAGTTCCATCAAATTCTGGAAAAAACTCAAATGTGGTTCTGCGTCCTCTCAGCATCGCCGAAGGGGCACAAAAATATCACTATTTTTGATTTTCTTGGGAAAAATTAATTCACATTTTTTTACGTTAAGGTCGAGTCGAGACAATTCTCCAACTCAGTTTTTCGCACTGATCGCAAATCCAATCTTGGATTTGCAATCGAAGCATGGGAAGACATATTACATGCAAGGGCAATTCTAGGGGTATTTTGGTCTTTTCAAGAGGTGTTACAATATCTCCCCCTTGGGATAATTCGTCCTTGACTGATAACGATACGAACTAAAGTAGCTTATACCACAAGATTTTCTAACTTACAAACACAAATCTTCAAAATAGTTTTATGGAAGTTTACCTTCAAGATCTTTATCTAGGACAATGAACAAGTGTGGATACTTAGCTGTCATATATGCTTCTGCTTCCTATGTGGCTTCTTCCACGAATTTGTTTCTCTACAATACTTTCACCGAAGCTATCTCTTTGGTCCTGAACTTGCAAACTTGTCGGTCTAATATTTGTACTAGATCTCTTCATATAACAAATTGTCCTTAATTCCAACACTTGTCAACTAGGACAACTAGAGAGGGATCTCCCAAGCACTTATTAAGCATTGAAATGTGAAACACTGGGTGTACGACACTTAATTCTATCGGTAACTCTAACTTGTAAGCAATGCTACCAACTCTTCTCATAATCTGATAAGGCCCAATATATCATGGGATGAACTTCCCCTTCTTCCCAAATCTCATAACTCCCTTCATTAGGATACCTTCAAGTACACCCAATAGCCTACCTCAAACTCCAAGCCTCTTTTTCTAACATCCGTGTAAGACTTTTGTTTGCTTTGAGTTGTCTTGAGCCTCTCCTGGATAACCTTCACTTTTTCCATAGCCTGATGGACTCGATCAAGTCCTATCAATCCTGCCTCACTAACTTCAAACCACCCTATGGGTGATCTACACCTTCTCCCATAGAGAGCCTCATATAATGCCATCTGTATGCTGGCCTAAAAGCTATTATTATAAGAGAACTCAATCAAAGGTAAATGACCACCTAGTTACCTTTAAAGTCTACCATGTATGCTCTTAGAATATCCTCCAAGGTCTGTATAGTTCGCTCTGTTTGCCCATCTATCTGTGGATGGAAAGATGTGCTAAGATTCACCTTTGTACCAAGCCCCTTCTGAAATGACATCCAAAAATTTCCTGTACACTGAGCTCTCTATCTGAAATAATGGGTATCGAAACCTTGAGCAACCTAACAATCCCCTTAAGATAAAATCTGGCATAATCCTCAGTTGTATCAGTTGTCTTGACAGGTGTAAAGTGAGCTGACTTGGTCACTCTGTCTACTGTGACCCATATCTAATCATGGTGTCTACAGGATCAGGGTAAACCTTTTACGAAGCCCATGTTATTCATCTCTTATTTCCATTCTGGAATATCTATTTTCTGGGATACACCACAAGGCTTTTGGTGCTCAACTTAACTTACTGGCAATTTGGGCATCTAGAGACGAACTCTGTTGTCCTTCTTCATACCACCCCACCAATAGACTTCTCGCAATTCTCTATACATTTTTTTTGCACCAGGGTGGATAAAGTATATAGCATTACGAGCCTCCGCCAAGATCCTATCTCTAAGGCCGTCAATATTTCGCACACACAACATGCCTTGGTATCTCAGGACAACATCTTCCCCTTTTGAGAACACTAATACTTTCTGCTTCTGAGCATCTTCTTTCAACTGGAGGTGGATGGGATCCCTGTCTTGCTTTTGTTTTACTTCTACCACCAAGGATGACTCTGACCTATTTCTGACAATGGCTCCACCTTTGTCAGAATCTTCAATTTGCACCCCCAAATGGGCTAGCCTGTGAACCTCCATAGCTAACTCTTTCTTTTCATCCTCAACATGGGCTATGCTCCCCATGGAAACCCTGCTAAGAGCATTAACAACTACATTAGCTTTACCTGGATGATAGAAGATATTCATATCATCGTCTTTTAGCAGCTCCAATCATCTCCTTTGTCTCAAATTCAGCTCTTTCTGGCCAAACACATACTGCAAACACTTGTGGTCTATAAATACATCCACGTACGCACCATATAGATAGTGTCTCCAGATCTTCAAAGCAAACACCATCGCAACAAGCATAAGATCATGAGTTGGGTAATTCTTTTCATGATTCTTAAGCTATGTGGAGGCATCTGCTATCACCTTTCTTCTCTGCATTAATACACAGTCCAAGCCAACTCTAGAAATATCATAATATACCACGAAATCATCAATTCCATTTGGTAAGGGTAAGACTGGTGCTATGGTCAGCCTAGTTTTCAACTCTTGGAAACTCTTCTCACAAGCTTCTGACTATTCGAACTTAGTCTTTTTCTGAGTTAGCTTAGTCAAGAGAGCTAAGATAGAAGAAAAACCCTCAAGAAACCATCTATAGTATCCCACTAAGCCCAAGAAACTCCTTATCTCTGTGGGAGTTGTAGGCCTTGGCCAATTCTTTACTGCCTCAATCTTTTGGAAATGAACTTGGATACCCTTATCGGACACAATGTGGCCCAGAAACGCCACAAATGCTAACCAAAACTTACACTTAGAAAATTTTATATATAGATGTTGATCCTTAAAGGTATGAAGGATAACTCTAAGATGGTCCGCATGCTTCTCCTTATTATAGGAGTAGATCAGGATGCCATTTATGAACACAATGATGAACATATCTAGGTACGGCCTCAACACCCTGTTCATAAGATCCATGAAAGCTGCTAGTGCATTTGTCAACTGGAAGGACATGACCAAAATCTCATACTAGCCATATCGGGTTTTCAAAGCTGTCTTAGAGATGTCTTTCTCTCTAACTTTAAGCTGATGATACCCAAATCTGAGATCCATCTTGGAAAAATGGGTAGCTCCCTAAAGTTGGTCGAATAAGACATCAATTCTGGGAAGAGGATACTTGTTCTTAATGGTGACCTTGTTTAACTGACGGTAATCTATGCATATCCAAAGGGAACCTTTCTTTTTTACACATGAAAAGAACTGGAGCACCCCATGGTGATACCCTTGATCTAATGAAACCCTTATCAAAGAGTTCTTTTAGCTGCAACTTTAACTCTTTTAGCTCTGAAGGAGCCATACGGTATGGAGGGATGGATATAGGCTGAGTATCTGGAAAAGTGTCTATCTCCCAATCAGGAGGGACTAGGAAGATCCTCAGGAAAGACTTCTGGGAACTCATTCACAACGGGGAAAGACTGAAGAGATGGTGCCTCGACACGAGAATCTTGAACTCTGACTAGGTGATATATACACCCCTTGGAGATTAACTTTCTGTCTTTGAGATAGGAGACAAACTGACCCTTAAAAATGAGCTACCTCTCCACTCTAAGGCTGGTTAGTTAGGAAATTGAAATTTGACTACTCTGGTTCTGCAATCTATGGAGACATACCCAGCATAAAGCCAATCCATACGTAGGATGACATCAATCTCTACCAGGTATAAGTCCAATAAATTAGCTACAATTGTCTTAAAATAGACTCTCCAATAGGAGTAGAAACACTGAAAGGCTCAAGAACACGTTCTGGATTAACCCCAAACTTCCCAACTACATATGGGGTTACAAATGACAAAGTGGCTCATGGTTCTAATAATGCATAGATATCATAAGTAAAGATTTAGTGCATACCCGTAACCACATCAGGTGAGCTCTCCTTCTCCAATCTGGTGCCCATGGCGTACAAGCAGTTTGTGCCCCCGGTTATCCCTGATATATTACCCCTGTGAGGTGGCTTACCCTGTGGTGCTGAAAAGACTATTTGTGATCTGGTATCTCTTATATTCTGCTTCACCATAGGACAATCCTTCAAACAATGCCCCACCTGATCACATTTGAAACAATAATTTGTGCCCATAAGGCACTCTCTGGGATAAGACCTACCACACTTACAACAAGTAGGATAATGATTTGCTCCTTGAGCTATGCTACCCTATGACTGGTTGCCTGGGAACCTGCAAGGTTGTGAACTCTACTCATTCATAACTCTCGGTGTATGCGCACTAGTGGATAAAGGTGCTGGTCTGGCTATCTTAGGCTGAAAAGATGAGTGACCTCCACCTCCAGTCCTTCTCTTGCCTATCTCCTGGCTTGATGTCTTGGCCCTCTTGCTCCTGAAATCCTCCCTATCTTGCATCTTCTCCTCCTCTGCCTGCTGATCATATTTCATCAAACGGGCTATATCTATATTGCCAATCAACATCGCATTCCTGCCCTATCTCTTCGTTATTGGAGAGAGCTCGGACACAAAGAGATCCATCCTAGTCAGCATATCTGCCACCATAGCCGGAGAGTAATGGGATAACTGAGTAAACTTGAGGCTATACTCCTATATACTTATGTTCTCCTACTTCAGGTTTAAAAACTCCATTAGCTTTAGCCTGCCTCATCTCCCTGGGAAAGTATTGTCCCAAAAAGGCCTCCTCAAACACCGCCCAACTAATAGCTAATGCCCATCTGCCTTGCTCCTTTTCCACTGATCAAACCAGAGCCTAGCTACCCCTTTAAGCTAGTAGGCAGCCAACTCAACCCATTCAGCATCACCAATATACATAACTTGAAACACCTTCTGCAGCTCCTCAATAAAGTTCTCAGGATCCTCTTTCACATTGGACCCAGTAAATTCTGGTGGGTTCATCCTCAAGAAATCATGAACTCTGGCGGTATCCTATCTGTCGTTCCTACCATCTCCTTGGTGACCTACCTAAGTAGTGACCGCCTGAGGCAAAGTCTGGATGGCTTGGTGAAGCTCAGCATTGGAGATGTCTGCTTGCTGTGGCTGCTCCACAGGCACAACTAGACCTCTAGGTTTCTCAGGAATTCGGCCAGGTTGGTTTGCATTTCTCCTGGCTGGGCATCCTCTGCCCCTTACTAGCCCATTAGCTCTACAAAGAGGCATGATCTGAAAAACACAGAGTGAACGAATGAGTTAGAAGGGACTTCACAAAGGTACACTTTGAAACACAAAACAAAGAATGGCAATCAAGGATGACACTTCCTAATGTCCCGTAGCCTCCCTGTTATAGATATGATGCACTTCACACCCATAATACGGACTCTACTAGACATAGTTCCATAGACTCCTTAGGACTCTTCAACTTTGTGCTTTGATACCAAGTTTGTCACGCCCCGCGTGTACACCCTAGATGTGGTTGGCACTCGAAAACCATTGTTGGTCCCAAGAGAACCACTTGGCCTGGCTACTCACTCAGTGGAAGACTTAAACAACAGCGGAAAGCTATAGAAGCATTAAGATAATTCATAAACTGTCTACATAAGCTGAATGAAAAAGTGAATAAGCAATACTGAACAAACTGAGACTAGAATAATATCACATGGTCTTTGGAACCTATACTAAAACTATCTAAAAGGACTACCGAGACAGGCACCAAGTAGCCAGAGAAAAATAAAAACTGAAAAGCAACATAAACAACTCAAAAGCTTCAGACTGAGAAGAAGCTTCACCAAAGACTGAAAGCTGTCAGGTTCTCAACGGAGCGGCTGCTAAGGAACTCTGTTACCTGGGTCTGCATCATAGAATGATACAGGTCCTAAGCACGTCAGTATGTGGTAAGTAGGGTATGTAAGATGGCCAAAACATTTAATCAGGATATCATAATACTTCTCAAAAAACATAAACATAATTCATAATGTAATAGCAATAATCATAAAGACTTGTATGCTGAAGATAACATGCTAAAAATCGGTAAGCAAAACATAGTTCTTAGCTTGGGGGGTTTCTTTAACCGACAACCACCACTATGAGCTCCGTGGTGATACAGAGTCTTGCCCACACTGCCAGAGCCATCCCGTACTTTGCCAGGGTAGGAGACGAAGAACTAGGGGAGTGGATCCATCCTGAAACTAGGCCATCTCAGTTGCTAATGAGGAAGGTACCATGATACAATCCTATCTTGTACTGGTTAAATAGTTTATGAGTTCGAGTAATTTATTCTACTCTCACTCATATCATTCCTCAATACTACTCCCAAAATTAATTTTTATGTAGCTCATACTTAAGAAATCATAAATGTTAGACCCCATAATTCCTTAAATTAAGGGTAACTATACACTTGGGAAATTTTGTTGTGGACGTTGGGTAATTTAAACTTAAGTATATTTTCGGTGTTTGATTAGAGTATTAAGTGAA
>JAOTQR010079442.1:0-10581 GCA_025774065.1 Solanum ossicruentum
TGTGTGTGTGTGTGTATGCGTGTGTGTGTGTGTGTGTGTTTGTGTGTGTGTGTGTGTGTGTCGAAACGTGACACCCGATTCAATATATATATATGTGTCGGAACGTGACACCCAATCCAATATATGCATATGTGTCGGAAGTGACACCCGATCCAATAATATATATGTGTCGAAACCTGACACCCGATCCAATGTATGTAATTCGTTATTCTTTATCATTACTTCTCACTTTATTACCAATGTTTCACCAAGTTTTCTTTATTCAAGGCATCATCTTAAGAGATCGAGTTCAAGATTATTATGGGTTTCATGGTCTTGGGATTTCAGATCAATCACAACGATAACCACAACAATTAATTCACAAGTTAATTAGCAACATACGATCACTACCCAATCCAGAATATTTCGATCAAAGCCTACATAATCATTCGCAACACCTCGCACCAGAAGTACAAGATTCTATATACTTAACAAGGGTTAAGAAATTTACTTGCCTTATATAAAGTCAAGAATCACGCCAATTCCGGAGCTTTTCCCTTTCTATGACAATCTAATTCACCAAAATCTATTCAAATATAGCATCATAATCATATAATGAATCTAATGTCACTAAAATCAATTAATTCGGTGAAAAGGGTAAAATGGCCCAAAAATTTTCATCATTAGAAAATATCGTCAGAATCTAAAAATTTATACATGAAAATATTCCCCAAGTGATAAAGAATTCAACGGCGAAAACCATTTCAAAAATGGAGCTAATACATTAAAAATGCAGCAGTAAATCTGTAATTTTTAACTCAAACAAAGAAACAAAGTCAGTTTCTGAAGCTTCCACGGTGTTCTTCTTGGAAAAATATACAATTTAGCCTTTTGAATCACTCAAATCCGATCAAAATTGAGAGAGAAATTGTTGGTTGAAGTTTGGGGAAAGTTTACGATCTTCTCTTCTCTTTCTTGGAGAAAATCCTCAATTTTTGCAATTCTTTTAAAGTGAAAGAACTTGGAACGATATTGAATAAAAGAATTATCTTTGATTATTGAATTCTTGACTTCGACTCTTTAGAGTTCTTGATGAAGAATCATAATTCTTGAAGAAGAACAATCAAGAAATCCTTTCTTCGGATTCTTGAATTTGTTTTCTTGAAACCCTAGGTTATGATTTAAAATCCTATTAGAGCTTCATGAAAATATGAAGAAATTTGAGTTGATTAGATTGAAATTCATGAAGAATAACTTACCTTGAGCAGGAATATTAGAAGCTAATCCTAACTTGATGATTCTTTAGTATTTATGTTTAGGAGAGAAGGTGAGAGAGTTTTGATCATGAAAACTGATATTTTATATGTTTTTGGGACCATAAATAGACCCCTAAAGGTTTTAGGATAAACATACCCTCAAATTATAAAAAAAACGTCAATAACTCATCCAGTGAGGGTCCGCGACGCGCTCTGGGCGCGGACTTTCGAACAGCTCTGGACCTCTCCATTAAAATGGTCATAACTTTTTACTGCGAACTCGGATTAATGCAAATTTAGATGCGTTGGAAAGTAATTCGAATATATTCGATTTGATATATTATGGGTCATCGAAATCATTATACTTTAGGAGATATGGTCATTTGAAGTTGATCCTTCTATTGACTCATATGAAAACTTAGTTGCTAGATATTCTTTGGACTTGGCTTGATGTAAAAGATCTCTTACGAATCTAAATCACATATAATATACTTTAAATACTTAGGACTTTCTCCTAGCATATATATACACCTGCCTTTTATAAAATCTTACGTTAAAACTCAAACACTAAGAAAGTTTTTAGCTTAGCTTCGTACTAGAGGGTTCGTGTGACCTTAGATCTTCTCCAATTCTATTCCCACATTAAGAATTTGAATTAAACACTTATACTCAATTAAGAATCGTTAACTAAAATGTTATATCCTATGAAGAATGACTCAGTCTTAGCTTTAAAAAAAATCGGGGTGTTACAACCCGTAGCGAAAATGAATTTCGCCAATATTGCAATTCCAATAGGTATCCGCGACTGCTCCGCGACGCGAACCTGTCGCGGAGCAGTGTATTTTGTTGCTAGTTTTCTAATCTCATTCCAAGGCTTTGGGGTCTTGGGCCTAAGCCCTCCCATGCCTAAACACACCTACTTTTAGCCATATTTCAACACCATATCATATAAGATATTCCCAAATACTCTCTCAAACACTTAGACAAATATTTTACTCAAAATTTAAGTGCCAAATCTCATTTTGGATCTTAGGATTTCATTCAAGCTTAATGTCTCCATTCAAATCTTCTTCCAGAAAACCTCCAAAGTTAAGGTATGTGGGTTTCAACCATTGGGTTCTTTCATCCATGGTGCCGAAGCTTCCTTTTTACTTGAATTGCATGTTTCTAAGTTGATTTACTTATGTGTCTTACTTATTACGAATTTGACTATGAACTAAGTTAGGGTTTCATAAAAGTGTGACTGTTTAAGCATGTCTTGAGCTGTGAATCTATGATCTATCTTGAGATTTGATGAAAGGTTTTGATGTATATTGCTTGAAGGTATTACCAAGTGTTGGTGGGTTGATTTACTTCAAGTTTTCTTGCATAACTTCACTTTTGCTTTTCATGGTTTTACACTAGCATTACACACCCGCCAAGCATTTGATAAAGTATCTGATTTTGGATTCTTGGGCTATTGATGATCTATTATATGACCTATGACTTGAATGACTTTATGATGATGAAAAAAGGTATATCTATGTTGATTTCATGGAAAGTACCTATCGTGTTGTGAGTTGACCATACCTAGTTGGGGAGGGGTAAATTGCCTCAACCATCTTGATGGGGGTGGTATGCCTATTAACCAATTGAGCGATTGATACCTCAAACACTTTGGATGGGGGCTGGTCATGCCCATCAATGAATTGGGGGGTTGATTCCTCAATGACTTAGGACGGGGGTGGTCATGCCATCAACCAATTGAGAGGTTGATACCTCAATCACCATGGATGGTAGAGTGTGGCAACCATCAACCAATTGAGTAATTGATTCCTCAATCACTTCCAAGGGGTGGTCTACCTTGGATTCCAAGTACTAAGTTTTCTTGGATTATGATGATGGTTTTTTCCTACATATGTAGTATGTTAGATATAAGCATGTTTTACTTCAAGTATCATTCATACATGTCATATTTTTATTATGCTATGCATTGCTTACGATATTGCATTGCCTATGTTGTCTATCTCTTGTTGCATTGCATCCGACATACTTAGTACATTCAAATGTACTAACGCATACTCTATGCCTACATGATGTTACGATTTAGGAACTGGAGCTCCTCACGATCATCCACTTCCTCCTAGTGGCTTGTACTATCTTCTCAAAGCAAGTTTGGTGAATCGTCAGCTCCGGGGAAGATATCTCTTGTTCTCATATTATATAAATACTCTCATTATCTAATTGCATATTTTCAAATATGAGGGTGATCCTGGAAAGTTATCTTGGCCCCCCTCCTATCTATGTAATAGAGGTGTTGTTGGAACATTATGACATGATAATGCTATGCTATTGGCTTGTTATGTTTCTATGGTATCAAGGATGTCCCTTAGCCCTGTATTCCCTTTTTACTGTCTCTACTAATTGTTTTATTGCTTTCGCGATCAAGGATGTGTTTACGATATGCTAAGAGGTTTGTTTAGGGTCCCTTAGGGTTCCCCATTGGTCGTGTCACATCTAGGCCCTAGGATTGGATCGTGATAAATATGTCATTCTCTTTAAGGAGATTCAACTCTACTGCAAGATAATTTTATTTATTCTTGTCCTCGTTATTGCATTTGAAGTTCTTATAGAATTGTTGTACTAGATCTTTCATATGGTGAATTTGCTCGTCGTTGCCCGTGGTTTTTCCTGATTTAGATTTTTCACATCAAATTTATGTGTTTGTTTCTAGATTTATTTCTTGATTATTTACATGTGCTTCTTGTCTTTCATCTACTAATTCCTAACATATAAATTTATTGAGCTTGAATGATATTGGTGCAACTGAGCAAACTGAACGGACCGGATGCAAAGGGTTCATATAGCATCCCAGCTGGTTCAGAATTAAGTTATTGTTGATTTATTAGTACTTACTTTGAGCTTATAAAATCAGGCCTGCTGCTTTTGTCTAGTGAAGTCAAAGAAGCTTTTCCATAAATAACTTTGTTAGATGCAAATAAATAACAACTTACATAGTTTTGGCCTCTCCTAAAAATAAAGCATGCATTCTTTCTAATTTAAATCAAGATGTGTTAAGCTCTCTTGATACCTTTTACATACAATGGGTATAATTAGTTTTGATACTTAGAATACTTGTTACTAGGTGTAGCATAATAAATTAGATATTGTTTAATATTGTCGATATAAGTTACAGGGATATGTAGCACAAATTATTAGAAGTTGCAATTACATGGAAGCTTTGACTCATTTGGCCGCTGTGATCAATACGAATACAATAATACAAAATCAACTACTTTAGATGGAGTGAAATTTGAGAGAAGCAAGTCAGCATATATAGAGGATTGATTATCTTTCAACACGAATACAAAATCACCTACTTTAGCCTCATTAGATATTAACCAGTGAAATCCATTAAAGCAAAACATCAAGAGGATAGAACTCTTCATGACAGGTTTTGGAGTAATCGAAGAAGTCAAATAAAGTCTAGTTTTTCTTTCTAGACCTGAAGAATACTTGAGAAAATAAAAAAAATCTTAGTCATACTCATAAAGAACCATGAATTAAAAACACTATAATCTCCAGAAAGACAAGAAGACGGAACCCTTAAGCTAGAACGAAATTTGAGAGAAGTAGGTCAGCCAATAAAGCAATATATCGAACATATTGATGCATATGCAATTCATGTACACTCAACACCTCTGTAGGCTCTACACTGTGACTTTAGCACAAACATTTTAGATTAGCACAAACATGTTTAATTATAAGCTACTATCAATTATATGGTTATACTTATTCATTTTAACAATTTGTTTTCCAAATTTACCGATGAATGGAGTTATAATTTTGAATCAGAAAAAAGGATCATACACGTAGCTATGATTTCAATAAAACTTTAATTCAGTAATTACTATGTAGCAATATCATAAATATTACTTTCTCTAGTCCAATTTATAAGACACTTTATATTTGTAAAAATTTGAACTAAGTAATTTGGGACAATGAAAATATTATTATATCTACAGCTGCATATGATTATTGACATTAATGATGGACCAGTCTTCCTAAGGAAGGCATATGCTGATCGAACGTTTAAAAAGTAGGGTAAAATATCCTAAAGATACATCGCAAAAAAATATGTAGATGCAAAGTATTTCTAGTACCCGACATCACTTATATTTACATTCAAACCATGTGTCATTAAATTATGAAATAATCAATCAAACAGTAAAGTTGAATATCATTATAGTTTTACCACTAAATTAATTTGTTCAAATAATATCTAATCATCTTATGCTGAAAAATTTAATAGGTCAAATGAGCTCACCTTTCATCAGTTTAAAGCTGCATTTCCCCCTTCAAATCTACTATGAATAATTTGTATTATACTAAAATACTTATACAATAATATGATGCACACATGCAACGTACGGATCTCAAAATTAGTAGAGAAATAATATAAACACTTCGAGGTACCTAACAATTAATAATTTAAAAATAAAAAATCAGACCATTCAGGACTCGTTCATAGTACATTAAATTCCAACAAATTCTCAAAAGAAACATACACAGTTTAATGTATTGTCATTTCATTTTATATTAGAAGAAGGGATAAACACTCAACAACCTAATTATTGTGATGAATGGCTTAACATTTTGGTGAATTAATTTGGAATAGTTAGTGTGATTTTTCAACAGGTAAAAGAGTCCATTAATTTAATAGGGACATTTTGGTTTATCAACATTTTTGAAGCTGCCCACTTTAAGAAAACAATAGAAAGATAATAGTAGCCAACATTGATCTTCGATCGTATCTTTAGCAACATATAGATGTGTTACATAAAATTTTATTTCTTTATTTTGAGTACTTATATAATTTAGCTTAATAACAATATGCACATAGATGTATCAGCAATAAATTCATGTTAGCCTATTGTCAGATTAATTAACTCATGATTCAAAGAAGAGTTAAACACCAAGAAGCAGTACTGAAGAATAAACAACAATAACAACAACAACAACAACAACAACATACCCAGTAGAATCCCATAAGTGAGGTGTGGAGAGGGTAGAATGTACGCAAACCTTACTACTACCTCATAAAGGTAGAGAGATTCTTTCCTGTGAACCTCATCTAAAGTAGCACTGAAGAGTAACAATCATATAAATTGTGGAGGACAAGAGAATTATCATTTATACAACTTATCGAGTACAAAAAAAATTACCATTCATAACTCTATGGAGGATAAGTGGAGTATCATTTATAAAACTCGACTAGTATAACAAAATATCATTCATAAAACTCCACAGAGGACAAGAGAACTGTTATTTATACAACTTGATGGGAAACACGAAATTATCATTTATAGAATTCTATGGTTTCTATTAATGAACTAATAAAATATATAAGAAATCAATACCTGAGTATAACTTTCGCAACAATTTTTCATGAAACATGAAAAATTAACTGTAAACAAAATAAATAAAAGAAAAAGATAATTTTATTAGTGAATCTTTAATGAGTACAATTCCGTTGTTCTCTTGATTCTTCTCTCCTGGCGTGTTTCCATGATTCAAGGGCCTGTAATAGCGTATTTCTCGAATGAAGGGTGACGTAGGCCCCCTTGAGATGCGTTTGGATCTCCAGGAATGTCGGCAGCACTTTGTCGCTTCAATTCGATCTCCGGGAAGAACTCCGTTGACCACCTCTTTGAAGAACTGTATAGTGGGTGTTGTAGCTTTTCTCCAATACTTGGAGAATCTCCTCAGAAAATTATGTGACCCTCCTATTTATAGTTGTAAGAGGGAGGCAGTCGAAATGTAGATGAACTCTTATGCCTTCTTCTGATTGGTTCTTGTAAGTCATCAAGCTTATCACAAATACTATGTGATAAGATTGGTTTTTGATTGGTCGTTAAACTTTGACCAGGATTGCTACATCATGAGAACACATGGAATTTTCTTGTTGGTCTTGAACTTGACTGGAATGTCAAGTCATCTTGACACGTGGCATAAGTTTAAGCTTCGAGATGAAATGGAGGTTGGATTTGAAATTAATGAAAATGGACTTATTCATTTGTGAAGCCCAATTTAATTAATTTAATTCAAATGATCATATTTAAATTTAAATTTTGTATGAATTTAATTCACTAAAATTTTTGTGTCTACAAATGCTCCCTACTTCAATGCTTGTCGAAGTGTAGATTTGTTGAATTTTAACGACTAGGCTTGAAGTACAGGTAGAGCTAACGCTCTTATGTAGGAACAATAGTGACTATTTTCTTGGTGGAAGCGATTTCACAATTCATAAATGATTGACATGTTATGTTGCACATTTAAGAATATAATATAATACTTCCGTTAAAAAAAATCAATTAATTAAATATTTTACGCTTAGCCCAAAGCCTTCGTGTGATTTTTTTTTTTTTTTTTGCTACTCTAAGCTATTAGTGAAACAAGAATTAATTAAAAAAATATCCTTCACATGGAATTCACCAAGAATTGATAGAAAGGTTGGATAAGTTTTTTATTCTTATCCAAACTTGACGTTTTTCATGTGGGATTCTCCAAGTAGAATTGGATTGGGCTTTCTAATGTTTATTAGGATTCCAAGTCCTTTGCAAAAAGAACTTCTTGGGTGGATTACTTGTTCGAATCCAATTGGATTCTTCCTTCTTTGAGTCTATATGAAGATGACAAAGTCTCAAAGGGAACACCATGAGTTTGATGCATAAGAACAAGTTCTTGATAATAAGAAAGCTTTAATTTTGCATGACTTCACGAAAATCTCAATATCTTGACTTAGGAATATCAAGACCACGAACCATTTAAGGTGCTAGAAAGTAGACACAAAGAGCTACATTTTACATGAAAACAATGATTGGATTGCATATAGATTATCCCAGGTAATTTTTTGAAAAAAACCACATTCACTTTCTAATTCGCTGGTGATTTTAGTTTTACGCGACTTCACGAAAATCGTCATATCTTGAAGTAGGAATGATGAAATCACAAGCAGTCTATTGCGTTTGAAAGTAGACACAAAGAGATATGTCTCACCTGAAAATGACGATTGGATTGCATATAGATTATCCCAAGTAATTTTTTGAAAACCGCATTCACTTTCTGATTTGCTGGTGATTTTAGTTCTGGGCGACTTCACGAAAATCGTCATATCTTGAAGTAGGAATATCAAGATGATAAGCGGTCTATGGCTTTGGAAAGTAAACACAAAGTTCTACGTCTAACATGGAAATGTTGATCAGATTTCATATAGATTATCCCAGGTAAATTTGTGAAAACCACATTCATATTCTGATTCGGTGGTGATTTCAGCTCTGCACGACTTCACGAAAATCACCATATTTTGATGTAGGAATATCAAAATCACAAAAGCCATCTGAAGTGTTGGAAAGTAGATACAAAGGGCTACTCTCACGCAAAAACAATGATCAGATTTCTCATAGATTATTCCAGGTAATATTTTGAAATTCAGCATGTAAATTTTAATATGTCATTTTTCATCAGTCTTGGCCTCATGATTCTCATCTTTTTGCAAACCCTTTATGGTGGGTCTTCAAATGCAGAGGATACAGTTGCATCTTTTTGCTAGCAAGATGAGCTTTTGTGATCTCGATTCGCCTCATCCTCAACTTGGGATTTCAAACAACAAGAAGACCCACATGCCAAGATCCTTACTTTGGTAGTCCATCCTCCTATGATTGGTACTTTCTCGCTCGATAGAGGATCACCTAACAACTCCCCTCATCTAAACCAGTGGTCAATAAAGGAGGAAATTGATATTCTTTACTTTAACAAGTCGGTTACTACCATCACTTTTATTCTACAATCCTCTACGAATGATAAGGCAATAATGTTGCTTCCCCCAAAGTTTCTCATAAAGGTCTCGCCACATGGAGTTATCCTTCTTCTTGTTTTGGCGAATTTCGATACATGACTTTCTATTGGGAATGGTTAGAGGATGTTCTTAGCCATAATAAGGATGTGTTGGAGCAGATGAAGTTGTATGATGTTATTTTTGCCTCCTTATTTACGTACGACATCAATGAGAATGTGTTGTTGGCTTTTTGTGAACTTTGACATTCATCAACCAATATTATCTGTGTCAGTATTGGTGAACTTTCTATTTCACTATGGGGTATGCACATGATTGGAGGACTTCCCATCTACAGAGCATTCTATGATGAAGTCATGCCTTCGGCCCAAGAGTTGACGCAAGCAAATCCACAAGGTGAGCCATTTCTTCCTAGGACTTGTGCCTATCTATTTTCAGTATTTCATCGACTTGCATGAGGTGCGTCTCACAAGGTTTCTGTCCGTGACTGGGTAAGTTTCTGGTTCAAAGGATCAGCAAGGTACCAAAAACCCAAATTAAGGATCATGATCAGCATTAAGAAGGAGAATTCCCAAAGCTAGCCTTTCTAGAATTATACAAAAAATCAGGCAGAGTTTCTCTTATTTTTAAGCCTATCCAAATTTTTACTTGTCTCAGAATTCAGTAGCACAACTACTAATTAATCAAATCAAGTCACAATTTCCAATCTAATCACCACACAATAATATCATCTCATCTCCAACAATAGGAATAAACTTAAACTCAGTCACATATCTTGAATAAACAAAAGAATACCCATGACTTCTAAGTAGGAAATTACTATGGAGTGACTCTCTAGGAATTTCAAGAACGGTCCATAACAAAATAAACTTATTTCCTACACGAACAAGAGTGAGGCTCACCGTGGAATAAACTTACTACCTTTAACTAACTAAATCCTCGCTAATATCACTAGTATTCTCTAAAAAAAATAGCGGGGAGTGAGTGAATCCTCGCTAATATCACTAGTATTCTCTGAAAAAAATAGCGGGGAGTGAGACGCTAGTTCAGTGAGTAATAACACTTAACTACAATCGTTTTCAAGGAGGGACAAGTCAGAAAATATGCTAATATAATAATCAAAATCATATAACAAATGCTCTTTCAAAATCAATAGTCAAAATCAATCTTGTTGTCTCATATAAGCAATTTAACTTAGCCATTTGAAAATAAACTTAGTAAATCTTTTGTCACGACCCAACCCCGGGGCCATGACTGGTCTCATTTAGACACCAGTCATGGCCCCGGGGTTAGGTCGTGACAGAGTGGTATCAGAGCGGTTGGTCCTCGGAGTGTCCATAGGCCGTGTCTAGTAGAGTCTGGTGTATCAATGTGTTGTGCACCACCTCTATACACGGGAGGCTACAGGACATTTAGGATTCTACTCTTTCTCTTATTCTTAGATCGTGCGTTAGAACGGTGTGATAGTAGGATGAATCCCTCCCTGACTTAATCGTTATTGATTTCAGATAT
>JAOTQR010079443.1:0-10580 GCA_025774065.1 Solanum ossicruentum
GACCTACATTTCCTTCCATACAAAGCTTCATAAGGTGCCATCTTGATGCTTGAGTGGTAGTTGTTATTATAGGCAAATTCAATAAGTGACAAGTGGTCCACCCAACTACCTCTAAGATCCAATGCACAAGCTCGCAACATATCTTCAAGTGTCTGAATGGTGCGCTCTGCTTGATCATCTGTTTGAGGGTGGAAAGCAATACTTAAATTCACTTGTGTCCCTAAACTCCGTTGGAAGGACTTCAAAAACTTTGCAGTGAATTGAGCCCCTCGATCAGAGATAATGGAGATTGGGACTCCATGTAGCCTAACTATCTCTTTGAGGTATAGGTTGGCATACTTTTCAGCTATATAATCATTCCTAACAGGTAAAAAGTGAGTGAACTTTGTGAGTCTGTCAACTATTACCCATATAGAGTCAAACTTCTGAAATGAGCAAGGTAGACCGGTAACAAAATCCATGTTTATCATATCCCACATCCATGTGGCAAGCTCTATGCATTGCATATAACCTCCTGGCTTTTGGTGTTCTACCTTCTCTTGTTGACAATTTGAATATTGAGCCACAAATTCTGCAAGGTCCTTTTTCATGCCTCCCCACCAAAACATTCCCTTTAGGTCATGGTACATCTTAGTTGATCCTGGATGGATAGAGTATCAGGAATGATGAGCTTCTTCCATTATCCTCTTCCTTAGTCCATTAATATCAGGCACACATAATCTATTTTGACAGTAAAGTACTCCATTTTGTGTAATGTCAAATCCCTTTACTGTACCCTGACTCACCTTGTCCTTAAGTGGTCGTAAAAAAAGGTCCTCGAATTGCTTTGCTCTCAACTCCATTAACAATGAAAATGTTACTGCATTATGTACAACAACTCCTTGCTTTGGAGTTTCAAGAAGACGAACTCCCAAACTAGCTAGTTATCAAAGGTCCTTAGCCACTCCTTGTCTTACCATTTCTTAGTCACCAGTATTCATAACCGCCTTATGACTTAGAGCATCAGCTACCACATTTGCCTTTCCCTGATGGTATAGTATATCAACATCGTAATCATTCATTAGCTCCAGCCATCTCCGTTGTCTTAAGTTTACGTTTTTCTGCTTAATGATGTATTGTAGGCTCTTATGATCAGTATATATATCAACTTGAACCCCATACAAATAGTGGCACCATATTTTCAAAGCAAATACAACTGCTACTAGCTCAAGATCATGGGTTGGGTAATTTTCTCGAATGGTCGTAGCTGTCTAGGTGCATAAGCAATTACCCTACCATGCTGTGTTAGTACATATCCTAAGCTAACTCCGAAAATAGCACAATATACTGCATACCCCTCAGATCCTTCTGGAAGTACTAGGCACAGGTGCAGAAGTTACCTTATTTTTCAGTTCTTGAAAGCTCCTTTCAAAAGCATCATTCCACTGGAATTTGGTTGCCTTATGGTTAACTTTGTTAGGGGTGCAAAAATAGAGGAAAATCCTTCAACAAACCTCCTGTAATATCCTGCCAAACCTAGGAAGCTTCGAACTTCCGTGGGTGTCGTTGGTCTTGGCCAATCTCTCACAGCCTCTATCTTTTGTGAATCAACCCTTATTCCTTCCTCCGATACAATATGACCCAAGAATGCTACTGATTTTAGCCAAAATTCACATTTAGAAAACTTGGCATATAACTGTCGATCACGAAGAACCCGTAACACTTGTCGTAAATGCTTTGCATGGTCCTCTTCGGATCTTGAGTATACTAAAATGTCATCTATAAATACTATCACAAACACACATTCTTGAATACCCTATTCATCAAATCAATAAAAACTGCTGGTGCATTTATTAGCCCAAATGACATAACAAGAAATTCAAAGTGACCATAGCGTGTTCTAAAAGCAGTCTTAGGTATATCTTCCTCCTTTACTCTCACTTGGTGATACTCCAATCTCAAATCAATTTTTGAAAAGCATTTGGCACCCTATAACTGATCAAATAAGTCATCAGTCCTAGGGAGGGGGTATTTATTCTTAATTGTCACCCTATTCAATTGTTGATAGTCGATAGACGTTCTCAAGGTGCCATCCTTTTTGCGTACAAATAACACTAGTGCACCCCAAGGGGATATACTAGGTCTTATAAAAACCCTTCTCCAATAAGTCTTTTAGTTGCTATTTTAATTCATGCAACTCTGCTAGGGACATTTTATATAGAGGGATGGAAATAGGTTGAGTGCCTGGAAGTAGGTCAATACCAAAATCTATTTCTCGTTCAGGAGGTAATCCTGGGAGTTCTTCAGAGAACACATCAATAAATTCATTCACTACCGAAACTGATTGAAAAGTTGGCGATTCTACCTCTAAATCCCTTACTCTAACTAAATGACATATATACCGCTTAGGTATCACCTTTCTGGCCTTAAAGTAAGAGATAAACTTCCCCTTTGGTACCCCAACATTGCCTTCCCATTCAAGGACTGTCTCATTTGGAAAGTGGAAGTACACTTTCTTAGTTCGGCAATCCACGGTGGCATAGTAAGAAGCTAACCAATACATACCCATTATAACATCAAATTCCACTATTTCTAACTTAATAAGGTCAGCCAATGTGTCACGATCACAAACAGTTACTACACTGTCATAATAAACCCTTCTAGCTATAATATATTCACCGGTTGGTGTAGACACCTCAAATGGTTTACTCAATAATTTAGGTGTTCTCTTAAGCTTCCTAGCAACTAGTGGGGTAACGTATGATAGTGTAGAACCAGGGTCAATCAATGCATATACATTATGAGAGAAGGTGGACAATGTACCTGTGACCTCATCAGGTGAAGCTTCCAAATTCTGCTGACTCCCCAAAGCATAAGTACGATTCTGGACCCCACTAGAGCTAGTTCCCCCTCTAACACCTCTACCACGACCCATAGGTACTTGTTGGCCCCTTCCTAAAGGAGGAATTGACGATGATGATGCCACAGCTGGCCTAGTAGGTTGTGCTATATGCTTCCTTAGGCAATCTCTCATCATGTGCCCTGGTGCACCATACCAATAACAACCATCTGTCCCTACACGACATATAACTGGATGATTTTTCCCATACTAGGAGTCATTGATTGGCTTACCGATCCTCTCGTTGTTCATGAACCTTGTCCCTCACCTTATTGACCAAACTGATTACTTCTAAACCCTTAAAGTTGTAGTGGGGCACTGGCTGCAGAATAGGAAAATGATGGCCTAGGAGGTCCATAAGAAAACCGAGGCCTAAACTCACCTTGGGATAGTGTAAACTGCCCTGAAGATCTAGTCCTCTTAGCTTGTGCCCTTTCTAACTCCTGTGTCCTCCTTCTCTGCCTCTGGTCCTCCAATTTTTCTGCAAAAGCTTGCATCCTTGCTATGTCCATGTCTTTATTCAAGGAAGCAATAGTACAGTCTCTGACCAGTACATATCCAATCTATCCACATATCGATGAACTCTATCTGCTATAGTAGCAACTACATTAGTAGCATACCTGGATAGGGAATTAAATTGGAGGCTATACTCCCTCACGCTCATATTCCCCTGGTGGAGATTCAGGAACTGATCTACACGGGCCTTTCGAATCTCCAATGGCAAGAAATGGTCAAGAAATGCCTCTTTGAACACCTTCAATGTAGCTGGGTATATCTTTGGACTGCTTTCACACTTCAAACCACAATATAGCCACACCCTTCAACCGGTATGCTGCCAACTCAACAGCTTTTGTACCACTGACATGCATAACATCAAAAGTACGCTGAATCTGATCAATGAAGTCTTGGGGATCTTCATTAGGATCAGACCCAGTGAAGGCTGGAGGGTCCAAATTAAGGAAGTCCCGTATCCTAGTGCCAGCTGCCCTATTTGAACCACCTGCACCTATAACAGGACCTTCCTGTCTTTGGCCTTGGACAACAACTATACGAGTCAATAGTTGGACTGCATTTCTCAGATCCTGCACTATAGCATCGATAGGTGGTTCTGGGGGAATTTCACTATTTCCTGGTTCATCAGGAGCTGAAGGGGTTAAAGATGTCTGTGACAAGGACTCATCTTGAGTCTCATTTCGTTGTCTCATATGACTAGGTGAACCAACCCCCACTTCTACTGCTTTTCCTTTACTTTTGTTCTTCCTGGTTTCTGGCATACTTGCTGGCTGTACAAAACAATTTTGGAGTTAGACATAATTCACCTAGCTTTATGGCACAATCTAAAGAATAGAAGGAAAGTAACAACTCCTAAATGCCACGTAGCCTCCTGCTCAAAAATGTGGTGCACAACATATCGATAAACAAGACTCTACATTGACACGGCATTGCAGACTCCCTAGGATGACCCGCTCTGATACCACTTCTGTCATGCCCCAGATCCCATTAGGGCGGACTGGCACACGTTGCCGATAAGGCTTGGGAGAACTAACCTATATCTATGCACCATGTATATATATTATAAGAAATTTCTATATTTGGCATGCTTCTAGGAAGATAAATGGTAATAACAAGCTAAAAAGAGATGTGTATAGTTAGGTCGTTGGGGCCACGGTGTCTAAAGTATGAGACATGACCACACTTTAATTTACATAGTCTACAAAGCCTCTAGTCAAGAGAAAGTATCTGCTAATGTTCAGGACAGGCCCCGTCTGAATTAACTATATAATGCAAACATATAAGCTCTAAACACACACAAAGCTCCTGAACAACTTAGAGCTTGGTAAAAGCAGCTGAATGTCTTGTACTCTACTGGAGAGATTTACTAGCACCTGTACCTGCAGCATGAAATGCAGGTCCCCTGTAAGGGACGTCAATACGAGATAATATACTGAGTATGTAAGGAAGTAAATACTATATATGAAATACAACTCAAATAAAACTATGCACTAGTATAGGATAAGAGACCACCTTTAGTTATACTTTGGGATCGAGTATTTTATGTTCTTTATATAGATTTACCTTTTCTGTATAATCTGTGCACACATGTACTATAAATGACCAGCTGATCAGTGGTATAACTATATTGGGATCGCCCCTGGCTAGGTTCTTCCTTAACCCCTCGGGCTACCACCTGTGATAGGATCTTCCCTGGCTAGGTGATTCTTCCATCCCTCGGGCTACCACCCATCAATAAACAATATGCTTTATCTTTCAATTATCTTTGAGATAATTCTTTTGCTGGTCATAATATTGGAACTTTAGGGCTATAGATACAACATATAACATGTAGATAATCATAAAAGGCAATATCACAATGGAGAGAGTATGTTACATTAATATTGCAATGCATATGAAATGAAACAACTCGTGAACATTACTTAGCAACAAGAGTTCATATAACTAGGTATCCAAGTATGGATGTAGATTCGAAGGTGATTGTGTATGGAATCATATGAACATGTAACACTAGTAGATATACAATTAATTGTTGTGTCGGAGTTGGTAAATACCTTTATGTACCAAGGAGAAATCTATGTCATGCCAAATGATACGAAATCAAATAGCCTTATATACCTCGTTGTATGACCTCGTTACTACCTTGGAGTGGATGTGTTTTCCCCCAAATACTTATCTACAGTATTTTAGGCAATAAGACTAGTATTAACAGTGACAAAACATTTCTTAGCAGCCCAATACCATAAAACTAACATCCGGGCAGCAAACGTTTAATTAGCGACGCAGGAACATTTCTTCATCCTTTTCACTTATAATTCGTATTTTCTAACAACCTTTCTTATGTAGATATTATATACATCTTATTTAAGACTCTTAATAGTCTTACAATAGCCCATAAGACACAACACATAACAATTCTTCGCAACATACAAACAAGCGACACAACGTTACATCTTTTCCCCACACTTTGACATCAACAATCCCGAATCTGTCTTAACTTTACCTAAATTGTTTCCAACATTTTTACCACATAAAATCAGTATTAAAATAGCCCACAAATAGTCCCAAAGAAGGTTAAGGTCGTGAAACAATATATTAAAATTTTCAGCTACCAAGTTTCTTTTAAGAGTAAAAATATGACGTCATAAAACAACTCACCTTTATGGACTGTAAAAGTGATGCAGAAGCTTAATTACATGACTAATAACCTATATCTTGTTAAAACATAAGTCTTAATTCATAATTTAGCCAACCAATTAAGAGAAAAACCTCTTAAACAACAAGAAATGTTCACAACAATACTTAGGACGCATGCTGTCTAGAATTTTCAGCATAACGTAATAGCATATACTTCTTGTTTTTCATGAAGAAATCATACTAAATACATAACTATAATTGCTTACCTTTACCTTAAAGGTTCAGATCTTCCTTCAAGAGCCTTAGAGGATTGTATTTTCAGTTTAGTAAAGTGAAATAGATAGAAAACAAGAGTGTTTTGGAAAGCTGAAATATTGTTCAAATGCAATGCATTTAGGGGATGCATTTGATCCATTTTTAGAGACTTTCTTGGCTAGATTTCTTTTAAAATTTTTACGATATATTGCCACCTATCCATACACTTGTGATGTAGTAGTTGGTCAGCGTGGTAAAGTGGAATAAAGAGTATATAAGTGCCTTTTGAAAAAACTGCACACTTCTTTGAAAAACTGAAAACTTGTTTGAATTGGCAATGACTAGAGGGCTGCTTTTATGCCGTTTTTAAGGACTTATTTGAAAATTTTTCTCTTCAAACTTTTTCCACACATGTACAACTATTAATACACTTGTTATTCAGCAGCTTGTCCCTCCTAATTGGGCTTAAATGGGTGATACATTTGATGGACCTTGGCTGCCCATTTTCCACCTTTCTTCTTACTTATGTTTGGGCCTAATTTAGCAAAGACATCGTGATGTCTTTGAGCCCCTTTTAATATCCTCCTTGGACTGAACATATAATCCATTTATAATGCTAAAAACATGGGCTAAGGTTACACCCTTAATGCAGTCTTTATTCATAATCGAACTTGAACAAATTCGACGTCGGGCCTCATCTCCGTTAAGTTAGCAAATTTAAGTTAAGCAAGTAGGTGACTTTTCCTACTAAATTATTAAGCCATACAAGCATCTCAGTTATTTTACTTTGTTTAGGGTAGTGACCTCCTTAAATTAACACAGAACATATATTCATTCAACCCGCTTAAGCATTAGAAACACATATTGCCCATTAATACAAGAGTCAAGCACTTGTTTAACAATTGGCGCTAATTTAACCAAAATATATCATATTTCACTAAATAGCTTTAGTATATGAAAAATGTGGGGTGTTGCACGTCAGTACATCAGGTTCGAGGGTGAGCTATCCTCCTAGTTTATGTCAGAATCTCTCGGCCATCGAATAGTATCCTTACTTTTCAGATATAGACTATTTTATTTATTTATTTTGGTGTTGATATTCTTAGATTTGGTATTTTGAAATTAATATCCTTGATGTGATGACTTTCAGGTTTAGAAAAATATTATGTCATAGAAATTATAGGTTTTGTTATTCTTACTTTTATAAGTCGAACATCCACATTAATATTATATTTTATAAGTTGAATAGCTAACATTGGTTGGGATTTGTATCATTGGTATATGTCCACTTAGGAGGTTAGGTGTGGGTGCCACTCTGGCCCATTTTAGGTCGTGTCAAACTTGGTATCAGAGCTTTAGGTTCATTGATCTCATTACATAAGGACAAGTCTAGTATAGTCTTGCGAAATGGTACGGCGACCCCTGTACTTTTCTTCGAGAGGCTAGAGGACCTTAGGAAAATTCACTTCTTTATTTCTTTCGTGCTTTTACCTGAATCTAATTGTTATCTAAGTGATACTAATTGATATCTGATCTTCTTCACTCTCTTGCTATCATTAACACTAGAGCACCATGTGGTTGTTGTAGCTCATTATATGGATGCATCCTTGCAGATATACATATTTTCTTGATTGAATATAATTCTTGACTGCTAGTGGCTAACATGATCTCTTTCTTAAGTTCTTAAAGTTGAAACGCTCTATCTTTAGGGGTATTAAATCTAATGATGGCTATGATTTTGCTATCGATTGTAATGGGTTATCTTCAGACAAAGTATTCAAAAAATAAAGAGACTGGATCAAGCTTGAGAGGAGCCAACTAGCATGCTTAAGTTATCTATTCGTAATAATGCACTCTTATTTGTATGAATCATGTATTTAAACTAGAGCCAGATTTAATGTACTTCCAGACTCTATTTTCCAAACCATTCTTTAGATATTATCCTTAAGAGGGAGTTAAGTTCTACCTATGGATACTTACTGGTATTTGATCCCCTTGAGAGAAGGTGATGGAAGGCTTTTGCAAACCATAAGTGATAGAATAATCCTAGAGTGAGGAAGATATAGGAGCCACGAATAGTGTGAATAGTAGATGATTGAAGTGGGTATCAAAGAGTGATGTGGTGATAAGCTAAGAAATGGGGCGATAAGTTAAGTTTCTCTAGAATTTTGATTAAAAAGTAGTAAATATCATCTAACGTCCATGATAAAAGGTAGAGGAAGAGTTATTAGTTAGCATAAGATAGGGTACACTCGAATAAGAAAGGAGTTGATGTTGATATGCTATCGTGTTAGTAAATATCAAGTATAGGTATTGAATAGAAGAGCAGATGACACAAGGTGGTCAACCTAAACTAGGATCATGATTTTGAAAGAAGAATCCCATGAGATTTATGTAGTTATGAACTTAGCTAAGTAAGGAGGTATAATGGGTAAGATAGATACTACTTAACTTATAAAACGGAGTATGATGATAGATTATACTTAGATGTACCATGAGGTAAAGATTAATTTCTTATCATTAGATTCAGTGGTTCATTATTTCTTGACTTTAACTAGTAATTTAGAGTTAGTATAATATGTAAAGTGTATGGATGTACATGTTTAGTACTAGATCCTAAGTCTGAGCTTTAGGTGAGCATTATGAAAAGAGGGATAGTATGATGAGAATGATACTATTAGTTTGGAGATTTACTATAGTATGCTTGACATAACATAAGCTAGAAATTAAGATGTTGACGTGAAAAAAAACAAAGTATAATGTTATGAGTACGGTGAATATGACCCTTAGATGAAAATAGTGGATTGAGGCTAAGTCATTACATAAGAAAATGTATATAATTGTGTGAGACTTTGTAATGACCCGTTAGATTATTAAAAAAAAAAAATTAGTCCCCATATTTTCTTGAAATATCCTTTTCGTGAATTTTAAATGGGTATTTTGGACTATTTGATTCTACTGTTGTTTAACTTATGGGTAGGTTTATACTATTACAATAAATGGTTGACTAAATTAGTAATTAACATAATATCCTATACTACTTGAATATATATATATATATATAGATATAGATATATAATGATAAGTAGAGAGTTACATAATTAAATTAGAAAATAAAAAGAAAGGAGAAGGGGTTTATGTAGAAGCTTCAAGCGGTGTCGAAAAAATCAAAATAAATTGGGGCTTCACGTTCTGGGTAAGAGATATAATCCTATTCCCTAATTAATGTTAACCTCTAAATTCTTGTATATAGGTATATGAGGTGAAAAATATACTATTTGATTCTAAAATATGGGAATGGAATGTTGGGATGGAAATGTGGCAGTGACATCATGTTATTGGGGTTGATGATGAGAAAGTGGGTTGTAATGATTGCTGGAGAAAAGTTAGCAACTAAGGAGAAAGCAAATTAACAAATTATGTGTAATTAGAATTAGCATAATTTTTCCATATAGGTACAGTGGCGATACTTTGTTCTTTTCATTCTGTTTGTATATATAGTTTGTATATTCTCTTAAGGCTCTTGATAATTAATAATGATAATAAGTAATTAGATATTAAATGTGTCATATTTGACAAATACCCTTAAGTGAGTTATGTAGAGAATTGAGACTTAATCCTAGGCTTGAAATTTTGGGGATTGACTATAAAAATGAATGAGTTTTCGGTGTGATATAGACATATAGAAATATGGGTTTCATTGGATACCTTATGATGTGTATATTTAGTTCTTGATAGAGAGTTGTCATTTCGAGAATTGAATTCAAGATTTGTTCATTCGGTAGAAGTGTTCGAGTGCGGTTCCGGCGTTGAGGTAGGTTTGGCTATCCTTCTTAGAGAATGGGATTGAGTTATTGAATATCCTTATATTGTAATTTATGGGATGGGATCATATCATGTGTTGGGTTGGTAATTCTTATTGTGATGCTAGTGTGAGGGCTTTTATCATCTATGTGTTTCTTCGAGAGCATGTAAATCCTAAATTGAGAACTTTGATATATATTGTGCTTATTGAGAGGAATATTGCTTCCATAATTGTGTCTTAATTTCATGAATCCTCATACTACGTGTTATGACATTTTGAGAAGTTAGAAATGGTGGTTCGTATCATGAATCCTTGACCACGGGCACTTGGGTGGAAAGGTAGTTAATATATTTGTTAGAACCCGTAAGTAGAACCTGTAAGTCCTTAATTGGTTCAATTTGGTAAAGTTTGGGATCAAATGTAAATTTTATTCTAAGTTTAGTCCTTAAGATTAAATTGTTGTGGGGTCATGTGTGTGGCTATTTCTAATTG
>JAOTQR010079444.1:0-10579 GCA_025774065.1 Solanum ossicruentum
GTACGACCTTGCTATTACCTCAAGATAACCTTCCCTTCCTCCAAATATTTATCTACAATATAGTAGGTGATAAAACTAGCATCGGCAAGCAATAGATAAATCATGGTAGTCCAATCTCATAAAAAAATAACACACGGGCAGCAAGCGTATAATTATAAACCCGCGTGTATTCTTTCAACCTTTCCGCCCCTACTCGTATTTTCTAATACACATTTTCATATACATATAATATGCAGCCTGTTTTAGCACAATAACAATCTTACAACAGCCCACAAAGCGCAACACATAATAATTCTACATAACATACAAATAGGAGGCATAACGTTACATCCCTTCGCTACATTTCGACGTCGACAATTCTAAACATGTTCCAACTTTAACCAAACAGTCCTCACCATATATACACCTAAAACTAGTCCTAAAATAGTTCAAAAACAGTCCTCAAAATAGGTGTATGACGTGAGATCATAGTCCTTAATCAATCAGCCCATAATTTCTACAAACAACACACTTAGGATAACATGTTAAACCTCGATTGTTTACGTATAACCAAACAGTGCAGCAACCTTTATACATCATTAAATAACTCAAAAAAATTAAGAAAAGAAACCTTATTTCATAATCAATCCAACCAAGAAGATAAAAACTCCCAAATAAACAAAACGAGTATACAACAACCCTTGGAACACATGTTGTCCAAAAGTTTTAGCATATACCTAACCAACATAGTCTCTTGTTTTTTATAATAAAACCATACTAAACACATAACTAAACTTACTTACCATTACCATAAAGGTGTAGGGATTCTCAAGAACCCCAAAAGCCTCCTTGTAGCTACTTTGCAAGGTTAAGAAAGTGTAGAGAGAAAGCTTGTGAAAACTGATTTTTTTTCCAAGTTAAGAATGACTTAAAGGTGCTACTTGTAAGCCTTTTTAAAGGATCCTTTGGATGACTTTCTTGTTTGGTTTAATCCTCATATTATCAAGGTGGTGATGCAACATCTTGGTCCTTTCACTTGGGCAGAGTTGGGTTTCAAAGTTGATGGTCATTGGCTGCCCATTTTCCTAATCTCTCTTCACTTAGTTTGGACCCAAATAGTCGAGTAGGTTGTGATGTACTTGGGCCATTTTTATATTCTTCTTGGGATGAAAATACAATCCATTTATGATGCTAAAAGATGAGCTAAAGTTACACCCTTAACGTGGACTTTATCCATAATCGGACATGGACAAATTCGACATCGGGCCTCATCTTCGTCTAGCTAGCAAATTTAAGCTAAACAAGAAGGTGACTCACCCGTTAGCTTCTTAAGTCCTACAAGTAGCTCACTTCTATTAATTTGTTTATGGCCTTGATCTCCTTAATTTGACATAAAACTTGTATGCACTCGACGCTCTTAAGCGTTAGACATACATATCGCCCTCTAATATGAGGTTCAAGAACTTTTAAAAATGGATGATAATTTGCCAAACCATATCATGTTTCATGTGCATAGGACTAGTACATGTAATATGTGGGGTGTTACATCTTACCACCCCCCTTAGGAACATTCGTCCTCGAATATTAGTACGGTTGGATAATTTAACCAAGTTAAACCTTTACTTACACAAACTTTTGACAATGCACTAATTATTCAATCACACGTACCTATTAGTGTCTCGTTCTTCATGTTGGACTCCTCTTTAGCTTCAAATAAGTAAGGGTATTTTGATTTCACTGCGTCCTCGGCCTCCCATGTTATCTCTTCTGCTTGCTGGTTTCTCCAAAGTACTTTCACTGAAGTTATTTCTTTATTTCTTAGCTTCTTAACTTGACAATCTAGAATAGCAATAGGTACCTCTTCATATGTGAGATCTTTTGTAACCTGCACATCTTCAATAGGAGTAATATGGGATGGGTTACCTATGTATTTTTGAAGCACTGAGATATGAAAAACTAGAACTCTTGGGGTAGCTCTAACTCATATGCAACCTGCCCAAACTTTTTAATAATTTTATATGGCCTATGTAACGTGGGCTCAGTTTTCCTTTCTTACCAAATCTCATAACCCCTTTTATTGCAGATACTTTTAAGAATACCCAATCCCCTATGGAAAACTCTAGTCCTCTCCTTCTAGCATCTACATATGATTTGTGACAACTTTGGGCTATTTCGAGCTACTGTTGTATTACCCTAACTTTTTCCATGGCTTGTTATACAAGATCTGGCCCAAGCAAGGTGGTTTCACCCACTTCAAACCATCCAATTGGCGACCTACATTTCCTTCCATACAAAGCTTCATAAGGTGTCATCTTGATACTCGAGTGGTAGCTATTATTATAGGCAAATTCAACAAGTGGCAAATGGTCCACCCAACTACCTTTAAAGTCCAATGCACAAGCTCGCAACATATCTTTAAGTATTTGAATGGTGCGTTCTTCTTGACTGTCTGTCTGGAGGTGGAAAGTTGTACTCAAATTAACTTGTGTCCCTAAACTCCTTTGGAAGGACTTCCAAAACTTTGCACTGAATTAAGCTCCTCGATTAGATATAATGAAGATTGGGACTATCTCTTTGAGGTTTGCATACTCTTTAGCTGTATAATCACTTTTAACTAGTAGGAAGTGTACTGACCTTGTGAGTCTATCATTTATTACCTATGTGGAGTCAAACTTTTGAAATGAGCGAGGCAACCTGATAACAAAATCCATATTAATCATATCCTGCTTCCATGTTGGAAGCTCTATACATTGCATATACCTTCCCGGCTTTTGGCGCTCTACTTTGACTTGTTAGCAATTTGGATATTGAGCCACAAATTCTGCAAGGTCCTTTTTCATTCCTCCCCACCAAAACATTCCCTTTAGGTCATGATAAATCTTAGTTAATTCCAGATTGATGGAATATCTAGAATGATGGGCTTATTCCATTATCCTCTTTCTCAGTCCAAATATCTGGCACGCATAATCTATTTTGGCAATAAAGTACTCTATTTTGTGTAAGTTCAAAGCCCTTTATCGTACCCTGACTCACCTTTTCTTTAAGTCATCATAGAACAGGATCCTCAAACTTCCTTTCTTTCACCTCCATTACCAGTGAAGATTACACAACATTACATAGAACAATCCCTTCCTTTGGGGTTTCAAGAAGGCAAAGTCCCAAACTGGCTAGTTGACGTAGATCTTTAGTCATTCCTTGATTTACCATAGTTTGATCACTAATATTCACAATTGTCTTACAACTCAGAGTATCAGCTACCACATTTGTTTTCTCCAGATGGTATAGTATATCAAAGTCGTAATCCTTTATTAGCTCTAGCCACCTCTGTTGTAGTAAATTTAGGTCTTTCCACTTAAAGATGTACTATAGGCTCTTATGATCAGTATATATGTCAAGGTGAACCCCATATAAATAGTGGCACCATAGTTCAGAGCAAACACAACCATTGCTAGCTCAAGATCATGTGTTGGATAGTTTTCCTCATGTGGTCATATTTGTCTAGAGGCATAAGTAATTACCCTACCATGCTATGTCAATACATTCCCTAAGGCAACTCTTGAAGCATAGCAATATACTACATACCCCTCAGTGCCTTCTGGAAGTATTACCACAGGTGTAGAAGTTAGCTTATTTTTCAGCTCTTAGAATCTCCTTTCAAATGCATCATTTCATTGGAACTTTGTTTCCTTATCTGTTAACTTTGTTAGAGTGCAGAAATAGAAGAAAAACCTTCAACAAATCTTTTGTAATAACCTGCCAACCCTAGGAAGCTTCGAACTTTCATGAGTATTGTTGGCCTTCTCCAATCCTTCACGGCCTCTATCTTTTATGAATCAACCCTTATTCCCACATTGGACACAATGTGACCCAAGAATGCAACTGATTTTAACCAAAATTCACATTAGAAAACTTGGCATACAACTGTCGATTACAAAGAATTTGTAACACCTATCATAAGTGATTTGCATGGTCTTTTTTTGATCTTGAATATATCAAAATGTCATCTATAAATACTATCACAAACACATCCAGAATGGCTTAAATACCCTATTCATCATATCTATAAAAATTGTTGGTGCATTTGTTAGCCCAAATAACATAACAAGAAATTCAAAGTGACCATAGTGTGTTTTGAAAGCTATTTTGGGTATATCTTTCTCCTTTACTCTCACTTGGTGATAACCTGATCTCAAATAAATTTTTGAAAAGCATTTGTCATCCTGTAACTGATCAAATAAATCATCAATCCTGGTGAGAGGGTATTTTTTCTTATTTGTCACCCTATTCAATTGTCGATAATCGATACACATTCTCAAGATGCCATCCTTTTTACATACAAATAACACTGGTGCACCCCAAGGGGACACACTAGGTCTTATAAAATTCTTCTCCAATAAGTCTTTTAACTGCTCTTTTAGTTCACGCAATTCTACCGGGGCCATTATATATGGAGGGATAGAAATAGTTTGAGTGCCTGGAAGTAAGTCAATACCAGAATCTACTTCTCGTTCTGGAGGTAAGCCTGGTAGTTCTTTAGGGAACATATCAACAAATTCATTTACCACTGGAACTAATTGAAGAGTTGGCGATTCTGCCTCCATATCCCTTACTCTAAATAAATGGTATATATACCCCTTAGATATCATATTTATTGCCTTAAAATAAGAGATAAACTTATCCTTTGGTGCCCCAACATTGCCTTCCCATTCAAGAAATGCTGCATTTGGAAAGTGAAAGTACACTCTCTTAGTTCGGCATTCCATTGTGGCATAGCAAGAAGCTAACCAATCCATACTTATCATAACATCAAATTCCACTATTTCTATCTCAATAAGGTCAGCCGATGTGTCACGATCACAAATAGTTATTACACAGTCATAGTAAATCATTTTAGCCATAATAGATTCACCAGTTGGTGTAGACACTTCAAATGGTTTGTTCAATAATTTAGGTGTTCTCTTAAGCTTCCCAACAACTAGTGGAGTGATGTATGGTAATGTATAACCAGATTCAATTAATGCCTCTTTGACCTCCCTCCAGGTAGTCGGAGGTGCATCTATATCCTTGGATTGCTTCCAAGCTTCATACCACAATATAACCACACCCTTCAAGCTATATGTCGCTAACTCAACAGGTTTTGTACCACTAATATGCATAACATCTAATGTGAGGTGAATCTGGTCAACAAAGTCTTAGGGATTTTCATTTGGATTTGACCCGATGAAGGATAGAGAGCCCAAATTAAGGAAGTCACATATCCTCTTGCTAGCTACCCTATTCGCACCACCTGCATCTATAACTGGACCTTCCTGTCTTGACCTTGGCCAGTAACTATACGAGTCAATAGAAATATTTTTTTGTCGAAATGATAAAATGGATGAAGGACTGCATTTCTCAGATCCTGCACTGTAGCATCAATAGGTGGTTCTAGGGGAATTTCACTACTTTCTATTTCATCAGAAGCAAGAGGAGTCAGAGATGTCTGTGAAAGAGATTCATCTTGAGCCTCATTTTGTTCTCTCACCAGACTGGGTATACCAACCCCCAGTTCTACTTCTTTTCCTTTACCTTTGGCTTTCCTGGTTTTTGGCATACTTGTTGTACAAAACAATTTAAAGGTCAGACACAATCCACCTATTACACTTAGCTCTATGGCATGATCTAAAGAATGAAAAGAAAGTAACTCCTAAATGCCACATAGCCTCCTGCCTATAAATGTGGTGCACAACATATCGATAAACAAGACTCTATATAGACATGACTTTGTAGACTCCCTAGGATGACCCGTTCTGATACCACTTTTTCCACGCCCAAAGTCTCGTTAAGGCAGACTGGCACCCATTGCCGATAAGGCTCAGAAGAATCAACCTGTATCCATGTGCTTTTTATATAAATTATAAGGGATTTCTATATTCAACATGCATTTAAGAAAGTAAACAATATTAATAAGCCAAAAGGAAATGCATATGGCTAGGCTGTTGGGGCCACGTTGTCTAAAGTACGAGACATGACCACACTTTAATTTACATAGTCTACAAAGCCTCTAGATAAGGAAAAGTATCTGATAAGGTTCAGGACAGGCCCCAGCTCGACTAACTATACAATACAAAAATATAAGTTATAGATACACAAAGCTCCGAACCAACCTAGAGATTGGTAACAGTAGCTGGATATGCTGTACTCCTACTGGAGGGATCTACTAGCATCTGTACCTGCAGCATGAAATATAGGTCCCCCTTAAGGGACGTTAGTATGAGATAATATACTGAATATGTAAGGTAGGAAATAGTATATATGAAGTAACAACTCAAATGAAACTATGCACTAGTGTAGGATAAGAGACCACTTGTAGTTATACTGTGAGATCTTGTACTTTATGTTCTTTTTATTACTTTACCATTACTGTATAATCTGTACACAGCATGTAGTACAAATGACCAGCTGATCAGTGGTAAATCTATATCAGGATTAGTCCTGGATAGGCTTTTTCTTTCACCCCTTGGGCTACACCCTGTGATAGGATCGACCCTAGCTAGGTGATTCTTCCATCCCGTCAGTTATCACCCATCAATAGGTAATATACTTTATCTTTCGCTTACTTTTGAGATGATTCTTTTGGTGGTCATAATATTGGAGCTATAGCACTGCATATACAACATATGACATGTAAATAATCACAAAAGACAACACCATAATGAAAAAAGTAGGTTTCACAAATAATGAAATGCATAGGAGGTAGAACAACACATGAACTTTATTTCGTAGAACGAACTAGTTTATCTTGGTATACAAGTATGTATGAAGATTTAAAGGTGATTATATATGGGAGCATATGAACATGTGAAAGAGTTGAAACACAATTGATAGTTGTGTCAGAGTTGGTAAGTACCTTTATGTGCCAAGGAAGAATCTAGATTTCATGTCAAGTAATACGAAATCGAGTAGCCTTACATACCTCGTTGCACGACCTCGCTATTACCTCAAGATAACCTTCCCTTCCTCTAAATATTTATCTACACTATAGTAGGTGATAAAACTAGAATTAGTAGCCAATAGATAAATCTTGGTAGCCCAACCTCATAAAAAAAAAACACGGGCACCAAGTGTATAATTATAAACCCGAGCATATTCTTTCAACCTTTCCGCCCCTAATCATATTTTCTAATACACATTCTCATATACATATCATGTACAGCTTGTTTAAGTTCCATAACAATCTTACAACAGCCAACAAAGCACAACACATAACAACTCTACACAACATACAAATAGGCAGCATAACGTTACATCCCTTCACTACATTTCGACGTCGACAATTCCAAACCTGCTCCAACTTTAACTAAACTATCCCCACCATAAATACACATAAAACTAGTCCTAAAATAGTTCAAAAATAGTCCTCAAAATTGGTATAGGACGTGAGACCATAGTCTTCAATCAATCAGCCCACAATTTCTTCTACAAACAACACACTTAGGATAACACGTTAAACCTTGCTTGTTTACGTATAACCAAATAGTGCAGCAACCTTTACACATTATTACAGAACTCAAACAAATTAATAAAAGAAACCTTATTTCATAATTAAGCCAACCAAGAAGAGGAAAGCTCCCAAATAACCAAAAAAAGTATACAACAACCCTTGGAACATATGTTGTCCAAACGTTTCAGCATATAACTAACCAACATAGTCTCTTATTTTTCATACGAAACCATACTAAACACATATGTAAACTTAATTACTACTACCTTCAAGGTGTAGGCTTCTCCAAGAACCCTAAAAGTCTTCTTGTGGCTGCTTTGCAAGGTTAAGAAAGTGTAGAGAGAAAGCTTGTGAAAGCTTATTTTTTTTTCCAAGTTGAGAATAACTTAATGGTGCTACTTGTAAGTCTTTTTAAAGGATCCTTTGTCAAACTTTTTTCTTTGGTGTAAGCCTCATATTATCAAGGTGGTGATACATCAGCTTGGCCCTTTCACTTGGGCCCAATTGGGTTTCAAAGTTGATGGCCCTTGGCTGCCCATTTTCCAAATTTCTTTTCACTTAGTTTGGGCCCAAATAGTCAAGTGGATTATAATGTACTTGGGGCTTTATAATATTCATCTTGGAATGAAAATATATTCCATTTATGATGCTAAAATATGAGCTAAAGTTACACCCTCAACATGGACTTTATCCATAATTGGACTTTGACAGATCCAACGTCGGGCCTCGTCTCCGTCTAGCTAGCAAATTTTAGCTAAGCAAGTAGGTGACTCACTTACTGGCTTCCTAAGTCCTATAAGCACCTCACTTCTCTCACTTTTTTTAGGTCTGTGATCTCCTCAATTTGACATAAAACGTGTATACACTCGACCCTCTTAAATGTTAGACGTACATATCGCCCTCTAATCTGAGATTTAAGCACTTTTAAAAATGCGTGGTTATTTGACCAAACCATATCATGTTTCATGTTCATGGGACTACTACATGTAATATGTGGGGTATTACACAAACCTTCAAGAAACATTCATGGAAGATTATATTCATTCACAATTCCATCAATTCGAGTTATGGGGCATATGGAAGAACATAATCTATGCTCTAGTTAGCGTTAGATGCCTAGAAGTTTTGACTCTTGGAACAGATTGAAAGAACTCACAAGATCCGCTTGAAACCCTAGATTTTCTCCCCTTGAAATATTGCTCTAAGTTGAAGAATGTGTTTTAGTGTAAAAGAGTTGAATATATGTGTTTAGGGATTTGTTTAGGTATAAAAATATCAAGTTAAGGCTTTAAAAGGGTGAAAAAAAGACCAAAATAACCCTTCTTAAAATGTTGTCAAAGTTGTCCATGATTTAATCTACGGCTCATAGAAACTTCCACGGGCATAGAAATCCATCCATAAACTTTTGAGCAAATTTTGGGGTCTCTGGATCCGTTCCACGGTCCCACACAACGGTCCATAGAAGCATCTATGATCCTTAGTGGGTTCTATGAAGTTGGAGGCTCAAAATGGACTTTTCAAAAGTTTTTCCATGAGTTAATAGGATGGTTCATCATTCAAACCACTGCCCATAAGTCTATTCATAGTTTTACTCTGCTACGGAAGTTCGCAATAAAATGGTCATAACTTATTACTCCAAATGAGGTGAAATTGGTGTCTTTGGAAAGATAATTGAAAGACCTTTCATTTGGTATTTCATAGGCCTCCTAATTCTTTGTGTGATATATTTCATGGTCACTTAAAGTTTACCCTTGTATGATCTAACACGAGAAACTCAATTGATAGTAAAGTTTTGAACTTGGCTAAGTGCTAGAGGTCTCTGATGACCCTAATTACCTTCCCATATATAATAATAAGGCTTGAAACATAGGTTCATGTAAGAATAGAGTTGTGAGGTGTCACACATTTAAGGGTAGTACTTCAAACCTTGAGGGATAAGTAATTATCTATGAAATTTAGAAAGTGTGAGCTTTGATTGAAGAACATGGCTTTTCTTAGGTATATGGCGTCTGATAGAATTATGGTTGATCCAAAAAAGATGAAAATGGTGACAAATTGGACTATGCCGTTGACTCCATCAGATATTAAGAGCTTTTTAGGTTTTGTCGAGTACTATAGGAGATTCGTTGAGGGGTTCTTATCTATTGCTTTACCCTTAATGAAGTTGGCTCAAAAAAAGGCCAAGTTCCAATGGTTAGATGAATGTGATAGAAGTTTCAAAACTTTGAACTCCTATCTTAATTTTTCTAAAAAGATTGGATGGATTTGTGGTTTATTGTGATACTTCACATGTCAGTTTGTGTTGTGTGCTAATTTCAAATTTTAAGGCCATAGCCTATACAACAACAACAACAACAACATACCCAGCATAATCCCACAAGTGGGGTCTGGGGAGGGTAGAATGTACGTAGACCTTACCACTACCATAGAAGTAGAGAGGTTGTTTCCTAGACACCCTCATCACAAAACCCGTAAGTAAGAACAAACTAGATATGACAAAAAAGGGTAAGGAAACAGAAAAATAACGACTAATAAGGACAATATGTAAATAAGGTAAACTAACACAAAATATAACAGGTAATGTGAATACATGGCAAAACCCCTAGCCCTACCACTAACCTGCTATTCTAATTCGCGACCTCCACGTTTTTCTATCTAAGGCCATGTCCTCAGTAAGACCAAGTTCTGTCAGATCTTGTCTAATCACCTCCACCCAGTACTTCTTCGATCTACCTCTACCCTTCCGAGTATCTCCCAAAACCAGCCTCTTGTACCTCCTAACAGGGTCAGCGGTACTCCTTCTCTGCATATGTCCAAACCATTGCAGTCGCGCTTCCCTCATCTTCTCGGCCACCGGGGCCACCTTTAGCTTTTCCCGGGTGGTCTCATTCCTAACCTTGTCACTCCTAATGTGACCACACATCCATCTCAGCATCCTCATTTCTGTGACATGCATCTTCTGAACATGTGCCTTCTTAATTAGCCAACACTCCACTCCATACAACAACGATGGTCTAATCACCATTCTATAAAACTTATATTTGAGTTTCGGTGGTATCTTCTTGTCACACAATACTCCTGAGGCAAGCCTCCATTTAGTCCATGCTGCCCCAATAC
>JAOTQR010079445.1:0-10577 GCA_025774065.1 Solanum ossicruentum
AGCATTTGGAATTCAGGGGCTAAGGAAGCATTCTCACTCTCAAAATTGAAATTCAATGCATACTGACTAACACCTTAGGCTTGCTTCTATACACATCTTCTGGCTTGATGATAAAGTGGAGTTGGATCACTTTAGGACTAATAGGCTTATAACATAAGTTCAGGGTGCTTTGGTATGGTATTTTGGGCAAATAGTGACTAAAAGCTACCCTTAGATCATGTTTACCAACACTTTTTGTTTTCATAATCGAACAAATTTTTAATCACTACATCTTGATTCTCCTGTTATGAACTTTTCTCGAATGCTTTCTTTCTCTTTTTCAACTGTACCTCTATTTCAAACTCATTTTTGCTATTTTTTTCAATCAATGCATTTCTTTTCTTTTTGTTCACTCGATTCATGCTTTTTCATTTCTATCTCGATTTTCCAACTAACCACCTTATTATTATTACTTTACCATAGCCACCCTCAACTTAGACTTTTAGCCTCAGGTAAAGTACATAATATATAGGCCTCAAACCAGGGCCACTAACTATAGCCACCCTCAACTTAGGCCTTTGGCCTTAATCTAGGTTCACATGTTCAAGGATAGACCAGGGCCAATATCAAGGAACTTCATCAAACAAGGTTAAGCTAGCAAGGTATCAAGAAAGAATGAGTAAATGATAAGCTCAAAAGTTTGGAACAAGGGATTCACTCACTCATCTGGTGGGTCATTTAGGCTAAAAGTGGTTTCACTCAAAGAACAAAGGCCTAAGATTCTTTTCATATCCACCACATCACCAAACCAACTTTAGAGTAACAAGGCAAGTTCTGGGTCCATACAAGATGCATGAATGCAGCAAAATAAACTCACAACACACAAGGTAATTGCATCCACAATAAAGTATAGACTCATAGGTCATGCTTTCAGTCTCATCTTACCTTCACAATATCTGAAAAAACATTACCAAATACTCAAAATGTATGAATGCATCAATAATCACAACCTCAAAAATTTTGAGGGTACCCAATTTTTCTTCAAAACAATACAAATACATTTAAAAATTATGTATATGCTAATAGATAACATTACTATGAATTTACCCATTTCTACACTACCTAAATATGCCGGTTCAACTCAAAAATAAACATCCACAAGGAAAAAGAAGCATGGTAAAAAAACCTTGGGATCAAAAATAGGGGAAGTTATAGATTTGACGCTACTCAGACTTTACCTTAATCCATAACTTACACCACCCCACAAAAATGTGATACTTTTTCCTCAAAGTAAAAACACAAACTTAAGACAAGAAAATGAAAACATAACATAGATATATACATATTTAAAAGTAATGATTAACAAAACTAATATCCAAAACCAAACATAAGAATGTTCTCCAACAAAAACATCCATAAACCAACATGAAAACAATATTGTCTAATGTTATACAGAATATCCATAAAGAAGAGTAAGAGTTGGGGTCAAAAGGGGTCAAACATCATGGTACATCAAGCACCAGTCTCGGGTTGATCTGTGGGGTCCTGGGGCAGTCTCTCCTATGTAACTGTACCGGAAGTACCCTCTCTAGGTGCGGTGTACTGTGCTCGCTCTCTCCGAATAGCCACCAACAAAAGTGACTCCTGCACCACCTCCTCAGGTATGGGTTCCTCCTCTTTTCTCGGCTTCTTCGGGGTCAACTCTAGGTCATCACGGTGATCTAGGGCCTCTTCCCACAGGTGTCCGGATGGTCAGTAAGCCAATCAAATGGCTCATCATCTACTAGTGCTACCTCTTGGGCTGGAACAAGGCCTGCCAATAGCTGTAATAAGTCAGCCTTAAACTTGGCCAACTCCTCAGTAACTGTGCTTGCGTCGGCAGGCCTAGCTCTCTCAAGCCTCTTATGGACTCTAGTCTCAAATGCATTGACCCGATCATCCACCGCTCAGACTCTGTCATCAACTAAATCTTGCGCAAATGCCCTCATCCGCTCCTCGAAGTCCCGAACAATTTGATCAATCAATGGTCGGACCCGTGCTGACAACTCTTGTAGGCTGCCCTCTGCTACAGCCACCCTACATAATAAAGCCTAAAAAGGAACAACAGATAAAAGAGGGTCAACCTGTAGAGTAGATGTTGTTGGTTCTGGAATGCTGGAGGATGATGTAGACTCGATCTCAACCGCTGGCGTAGGCTCTAGAGTGGCCGCAGTAGTGCTGGTAGTAGCAAGAGGAAAACCTAGAATCTGAGGCTCTACCGGGAATGGCTCTGGCATAGGAGGTGGGATAGGTCTTTATAGAGCTATAGGGTTTTCGTTAGCCTTGATTAGACTTGGTTCCATTGTACGCAAAACCTCTGAGGGTCCAAGTGGAGAGAAACAATCATACCAGCTTCCTTGCATAATTTATGAATCAGAATGGGGAATGGCAATGCTTGATGAGTGCAGACAGCTGACTCATGGATATGTTCTGGCAAGATGTGAGCCTAATCAATTTCATACCCTGCTAAGGTGCTCACCGACAACATGGCCCTCTCTAATGTGATCACATTATCCGTGAATGTGGGCCTAATGCTCATTCGAATAATAGACCACCAAAACTTTTCCCTAAATGAGAGATGGTCCTTCAAAATATGTTTGGTATGGTCTGTAACCCATATCCACTCAACACCTTACTCGCAAATTTGGCTTGCTACCCACCTCAATAACTCTGATTTTAGCATGGCATCATTCTGATTGACTACTTTCCTCATGTCTGCCATCCTATGGTCATATTCTGTTGTGGAGTATGGGGCTCTATAATTAGGTTCGAATTGCACCCTTCAAATAATCTTTGCTAAGATGTGGATAATTTCACCCCTGACCATTACTTCACTTAATCGGGGTTCATCAATGGGCTTCATGAACCTCGGAAGATTGCCACATAAAATAGCATAGCAAGAGGCATAGAATTCTCGGACCAGGTAGGGCGTACTTCACAAGAAATTGTGAAAACCATCCTAACTCATGACGGTCAATATCAGCTTCTAAATCTGGTACACCTTGCAACCCTGAGTCTTTCAACCTTGCCTCCTAATGAAATCTCCGCACGGACCTCCCCTGACTCTTAAGTTCCAGTCTTTATCATAGATCTCTTTCATTCCACGAACACACCATCTTGTGTTTTGTGGATCGGTGGAGGTGACAATGTAAGCAGAATCAATTGGCTATGGAGGAGCAGTCTCTTCTGGGTGAACCTAAGACACTTTAAGAGAGCCAGAGATAGAAGTGGAGCCATCATCATCTGACCCATAATCTTCATCCTCCTCATCAGACTAGAAGGAGGTACCCACTTCTCTCGGTACTCTGGTTGATTATGATCATGTTATGGGCACGTTAGCCTCAAGGTCAAGGTGCACATTCTTCTCTTCAATTGACTTCTCATCTTCAAAGGACTAATCTCTCAATTGGTGTCCTGGGAATGGGGTAACAACGCTTCATCCTTTGGGAGACATTGTCCCTGTAAAACCATTACCAACCAAAGCTTGAGTACTATGATGTCTTGTACCAGCAAGAAAAATCATAAAACTATCAAACAACTAACAATAAAATATCTTAAGTAAAAAATACTGAACTAGGTTCAGGGCTGCAGATACGAGGTATAGGTACGACTCGTAGGATTACCTACAAGTCGTACTCTTGACTCGTATCTTATTCTAGAAGCATTTTGAGAATTCAAATCAAGGCCATGAGACCACCATTACGAATCGTATTAGGTGCAATGAGTCATAGGCAAATCTCGCATGGAAAGGGTTAAGGCACCATGGATGTCTAAGGCCTTCTCTGAAGGACCACTATGACTTGTAGAGAGACCCACAACTCATAGTGGGTCTTCATAGCAGAAAATAGTGAGATCATTGGGTGTCTCTCACCTTTCCACAAAGACCAACAAAAATTTAAGAAAGCATAGAGGTTACAACCAAAAAAGGAATAGACGATACAACAGTAAACAAACGTACCTCTTTTTACAAAACATAACAAAACAAAGCATGAATTGCTCCTTAACAGTTCAAAATTCCTCTAAAATTATCAATATCCATAAATACTAACAATAAAACGATAACACCCCTCAGCCCAACAATTTCATTCCCATGCGATCTTCATTAGGATCCATAAAATATGCAAGAAAAGCACATGGTCATAGTATTAGATATCAGATTCACCAAACAAGGACAGGATTTAAGACTCAACCTTTTACAAAGACATAAAAAAATGGTATACCACATTTTCCTTACTATTGCAGACACTTTTGCATAGTTATATTAATCATGATTTTGAGGCCTTCATTCATTCATCCATAAAACAAGGATTTTTCTGAGATAAACTGAATTTAACTGCAAGAACTTACCAAATGAATGCGTGATTAAATGATGAGAAGAAAACACGGAAGAGTTCTTGGTGCACAATTTACTTGTTGGGGAATTTATTTGGTGAAAGATGTGAAGATGAATGAAATAGTGAAAGGGAGAGATGGGGCTGCTATAAACTAAAATTGGATGCTTCATGAAGGGACATGAAGAGCCAAGAGATGTTAATCTCTTAAAATTCAAAATGGTTTTCCCTTTGAAATTCTACAGAATGGTCTTAAAAGACCCCGGCTATGAGTTGTATGAGGTCATACAACTCATAGGTCTCGATATCGTAGCAAACCAAACACTTAGGAAAAATACGACTTCATACCTGAGCACTACAAACCCCACTTATGACTCGTAGGGGACCCTACGAATCGTAAGGTTGGCTCATATTGTGTGTACTTCTGGTACTCACTGTTTCCTTCTACAAGGCATGACGACGAGTCGTGACATTCACTACAATTTGTAGGCTTGCTTGTAGAAGCTACATCCAAGCATAATTTTTTCTACTCTTTGGTTCTTGGTTTGTACCTATAATCTATTACTTAAAATACACCAAAATGTCAATTGTTACAACTAGTTCAAAGTCTCAGCAGTCACAACATAATATACAGTTACCAACCAACAAGTTAACTATGATAAAATGTCTTAAAATAAATCAATACACAAAATATTCTTGGGTTGCCTCCCAAGAAGCATCTTGTTTAACGTCGTGGCTCGATTGTGCCATCACAGATAATTATACTTCTCCGTGAGTCCCATATTTGCTTCTTCTACTCTTCCTTTGTTCATCTTGTACTGTATCTAATTAATCAGCAAGTTACTCTATCCTATCACCAAGACTTTCCATTGATATAGTTAGTTGTTCCACTTTGTAGTTACATTTAAGGACATGAAACTTAATCTCCCAGATAATGTCATCTTGTTCATTCACCTTGATCGGGACTTGCTCAAGCATGTGCTCAATCCGGGTCAGTTTATCAGTGATACAAAGCTGGTGTGGTGACCTCGCCCAATGTGTAGCATTTTCTCTTTTGGGTATACTAGAGGCTCTCGTAAATGTACTAGTAGTTGGTCTGGCATGCCCTTGAAGTGGTTGATAGACTTGGGCAACTGCAAATAGCTTATCCATAATCTCAGTGATCTCATTAAATGGTCATCTTACGAACTTCCAACAGTCTACTCCAAATAATACGTCAGCTTGCGCTTGTTGTTCAGAGGATGAATCTCGGTAGAAGCTAGCCACCAATTCATCATCAATCAGACCATAATTTTGATTTACTGTCATATACTACTTATATCTTTCCTAAGATACTACCAAAGATTCTCTTAGCATTCTTTTGAAATTACAGATATTGTTCTGTAGCTTCTGCTTGTTAGACTCCCTATAGAAATTCATAAGGAAAACTTTCTTTACTTCCCCCCAGTTAGAGCAAACATCGGGTGGGAAAATTGACCACTACTCCGCAGCTTCACTCCAGAAAGTCAGGGGGAAAACCTGAAGAGCCATGACCTCCCAAGCAGGATTTCTTGTCCTAAGGACCTCCCTCAACATTTGAGTGGAATTCTGTAGATGGATTTAGGGATCTTCGGATTTTTGCCAATAAGTTAGAGTGCACCTCTGCAAAGTTTCCAACAAGTCATATGCAATGTAAAACTTTTGCTCAGTCATAGTGCTAGCTAACCTGCACCTAAAATCAAGTAGCAAAAACAAACAGAAAAAGTAAAATATAGGAGACTCTAGAAACCAACACTAGAATTAACCAATAGTGAATTCAAATCAAAACCTAGTCGTATTCCCTAGCAATGACGCCATAATTTCTGATGATGTTCACGTTCTAATAAGAAAGCGATTGTTGTCAGCAATTAACCTATCAAGGTTAGGATCGAAATCCACAGGGAATACAGGGCTTAATTATAAGATTTCACCACTAATCATTTCTAGCATTTATGACTACAATCTTTAAATGGGAGGGGGGGGTTTGTATTTCAAACACAAAATAAAACTACCACTAACTATAATGTGAGGAAATACTCAATTTTAGGGACAACTTGGGAATTGTGTTCCCCATGGTTCATCGATTTGATTACCCTAGATAACATAACTACAATTGGTGATTTGCATGCAAGAGTTAACTTAGGTTCTTCCAGCCATCTTGTGAAGGTAAAGGTCAAATTTCACCATGGCGCTTTGTCAGCAACCATGGCGTGCCAACTAACCGTTACCTATTGTCCCAGTCAACCTCCCCTTAGTCAGGCTCGGTTGATTAGACAAGAATACATCAATTGAATTTTATCATCTACTTTTCTTTTTCCTATTCATCACTACCTTGTCAGGATTGTGATAGTTGGTGGGGTTTGGTGTTGGCCACCACCAAATGACAATAATAATGAAGGAAAATTGATAATACTTGCAAAACCCCAATCATAGAAATGCAAGAAACCTAAGTAACCTCAAGGTCAACTACCCATGGTTCCCACAATCCTAAGTTATGGGTGCTTAGCTACTCATGGCTAAGGCAAACACACGAGAATGCAAATAATAGACATAGTTGAGAGCTTTACCACTACCAATGAAGAAAATAGGCACCACAAATTGCAAATACCCATAAGCTTGATTGATCAACAATGAGTACAAGGCAAGGTTGCAATCCCCAAAATGGGTTTTCCAAGAGAGAACAATAAATATTCTAAAAAACTATGAAAAGCTTCAAAATGTATTTTTCAATAGTCTACTAGACAAACTCCTTCTAGAACCCTAACTTAAACTATATATAGTGTTTACATAACAACCTTAGAATTTACATAGAAAAGATTGTTGGTAGCTGATAAGTTATGCAGATACGAGTCATAGGATGACCTACGAGTCATAGTCAAGGTCTCTTATCAAGCTCTTGGCATCTTGGACTAAACTGGCATGACTTATAGGTATGAGTCGTTGCTTGAGCCATGACTCGTATGTTGGTCTCGTAATCTTGGTCTTCAATTTGTTGCCCAAAATCTTGGCTCTATGATTCTTGCTACTAGTCCACCTATACGAGTCATAATGTGACTTATGACTCGTATGATGGCCTCATAGAGGTGACCTCCACTTAGCAGATTTCTGAATTTTGATCTCTGATTCTTGCTGCGAAATCACCCTACAACTCATAGGGTGAGCTATGACTCATAGGTGGGCATGTAAAGCCTATACTTCAGCAAAATCTACAACTTTTCTTCAAAATCATGTCAACCTAATTTTTCTACAAAAATTAACACAAAAACACATCAAAATACTGAAAAGACGCTTTAAGAACTCCCAAAAATCCCTTGTTTCAGGCACCAAATGTGTTGTATTTTGACATCACATCATATGTGTATTCTTTATCCTTATCCGTACAAATTTGTCTTTCATGTCTAAGTCCAATTTTGTTCCGTCTCTTAATCTCGATCTACAGACTCGTTCTTCAAGCCATAATAGTGACTATGATCCATAATTCTTGTTCTTTGTTCCTATGGTCAAAAATGTCGAACTATCCAGTGGGTCCCACGAGCACTTTTTATATATCATGGAATCCTTTATGGCTCGTAGAAAGGGCTCATGGTTCTTGTATTAGCAATCCTTCTTAACATTTTCAAGTATTACAAAATCTTTCTCTCAAATATCTAATAAAATCTTGATTACATACAAATATATTGAAATTTAAAACATCCCATAAATTTATGATTATTCACCAAAAAATTGAGATTTCAAATATTTCGTAAAACCTTGAGTACTCATAAATAGATCAAGACATATAGTATTGTCATTTTCAAATCGGAGTGTTTTTCGACATTTTTGGTGTTCAAACATATAAGAGGAGGTTCGTATTATTCTATGCTCGAGAAATATGCCACTTGTAGCCCTCGAATCACAAAAAAATTAGGAGAGAAAAACCAGGATATAAATAAAGTTATACTGACAGATGTTCATCAATAAAATTTTTTCCTCATCATATTTTATTTGTGATTGTAGTTGTAACATCTCTCATGCGCCTCGAAAAAATGCCCTATAGTATATTTCTTGGATATCTCAAAATTCATGCATGATTTCACAAATTCGACTTCATATTCTTTTTCAGGGGAAAAATTGTGTAGGAAAGGGGTGGTCTTTGATTTTTGGATGACCTGTATCAAAAAATTATTTTTCAGTATGGGAGGATAAAACAGAAAGGGTATGCGACCAGTCCACATCACGTACTTGTCGCACATAAGTGCAAAAATGTCTTAAACCAATTCATGGGCCAAAACAGGGGAAACATTAAACTTCGCGCGAGAATGTACTAGTCCCATGCAAGTCCGCATCATGGACTTATCCCGAACTAGTTCAATGTGTTCCTTAATTTTCTGTTTTTCACTTAAGGACAATTAGGTAATAACCTAATGCCTATATATACGAGAATCCCTCATTCTTTAAGCATTTTCTATCCTTAATATTCACAAAAACCTCTCAAAAATCCTCTCCAACCTTCTCAAAGCTCCCATTCAATATCAAGACTTCAAGAACTTGCTTTAGAATTCAAGAAAATCAAGTAAAGCCCCAAGTCCTCATCAAGTTTTTCTTTAAGAAAACTCCAAGATTAAGGTATGTGGGTCTTCATCCATGGGGTCTTTCACCCATGGATCCTAACTCTCTCTTTTTATGAAATCTTAGATTTCAAGGTTAGATTCTTCATGGGTACTTTCTATTATGCATTATAAATATGAATTATATTTGATTTTATCAAGTATTGATTATGCAAGAACATCTATTGAAAGCTTATTCCATGAGTTGATTTATATCTATGCAATTATGAAGAATATGAAAGTTGTGAACTTTTAAATTGGATTTTATAACGCCTAAATTGGGGTTTCTACTACAATGTTGGTGGGTTCAAATGAATGATTTAAATGCATTGATTTTACTCCTCTCTTGTCCTATACTCTTGAATTGCATTATTTTAAGCATATAGACATATACCCACCATGTTTGACTAAATTTACATCGCACAAGGATTCTCATGTTGATGAAAGACTATTGTATGTTTTGCAAGACAAGCATGATATGATAAATTATGGGCTCATAAGCATGCATTGCACTCATGAAAAGTTTCTATGATTTATAAGTAAGATGTTAAGCCCTTATATTATATTCTACTCTCTTGTGAGGGAATAATGTCTACATGAAGGGATCAAGCATGATAACTATTTTATCCTCATCTACAAACTAAATCTCACTAGAAGGGGTCAACCATATTTCAATCTCTATCGTCATATGAAATGCAATGCCTACTAGAAGGGGTCCAGTTCATGAAATTTTTTTACCCTCTAGTATAAGGTACATGTCCATATGTAGGGGTAGACTATTTAAATGATCTACTCATTCCATGTTATCATGTTTTACAAGTCATTCAAGTTATGATTAAATTTATGATTTTGCCAAGTATTCTGTGGGATTAGACTTAGCATCGAAAGAGACTTAAGGTGGGGACTTGACCCAAGGGGTCCTTATATAAAGTCTTGGTCTCTTAACTATGTGCCACCATAGGTTTATATTATTTTCCTAAATGGGCTTTACTAGTGGATCCAACTAGGACAAGTTCTCCACTTTGTGGGGTCATGCCTAGTTTGCCTTGGCAAATAGATCACTCCTTTATTCAGTGTGGAGTGAACATCAGGATTTTAAGTAGTAGTTCGCTTGGTCTTATATGTCGGTTAGGGTCTCCTCTCATATATGTATGATATATTATACAAATTTTAAAATCTCCACGCATATTTTAATTTGAGCATTGATAATACATGTCATATTGAGCTTATGTCTATTAATCATGATTATGCATCTTGATTATTATGGCTTATGTCCTTTGTTTCATTTCACCCCACATACTTAGTACATTCTAAGTACTAACACATATTTTTTTCCTAAATGATCTAACCATGTAGGGATCGACACTCCTATTCATCCTTCTCCTTGTGGCTAGATGGCTTGTTAGAAGATTGTTATTGCTAAGTCCTCCATTTTGGGGACCACATCCACTTTCCATGCATGCTTTGATAGGACTTATTTATTTATGGATATTTATCTTTGAAACGACTCCAAGAAGTGCCCGAAAATGTGCCTCGAAAATGCCCAGAATCGTAATTTTTATATATCTCAAAATTCATGCGTGATATCAAAAATTCAATTTCATATTCTTGTTCAGGGGGAAAA
>JAOTQR010079446.1:0-10574 GCA_025774065.1 Solanum ossicruentum
GAAGAAATTCAGGTTGGGTAGATTGAAATTCATGAAGAATACTTACCTTGAGGAGGAATCTTGGAAGCTAATCCTAATTTGATAACTTTCTTGATAATTCTTGAGCATTTATATTTAGGAGAAAAGAGAGAGGGTTTTGATCATTAAAACTGATGTTTTATATGTTTTAGGGACCATAAATAGACTTTCAAAGGTGTTAGGATAAAAATACCCTCAAAATATAAAGAAAAGACGTCATTAACTCATCCAGTGAGGGTCCATGACGCGCTCCGGGCGCAGACTTTACAGACAGCTCTGCACCTCTCCACTAAAATGATCATAACTTTCTAATTCGAACTCCGATTAATGCAAAATTAGATGCGTTGGAAAGCTAATTAAAATATATTCTATTTGATATATATGGATCATCTAAATCACTATACTTTGAAGTTGACCCTTCTATTGACTCATACGAAAACTTAGTTGCTAGAAATTCTTTGAACTTGGCTTGATGTAAAAGATCCTTTATGACTCTAAATCACATCTAATATACTTTAAATACTTAGGAGTTGATCCTAGCATATATATACAACCTAAAAGTCACTAGTCCACCTATCTTTTATAAAATCTTATGTTAGAACTCAAACTCTAAGAAAGTTTTTAGCATAGCTTCATACTAGAGGGTTAGTTAACTAAAATGCTATATCCTATGAAGAATGGCTCAGTATTAGCTTAAAAAAAATTGGGGTGTTACAGATTATGTTTTCTATCTCTTGTTCCATTGCATCCTACATACTTAATACAATCAAACGTACTAAAACATACTTTATGCATACATGATATCATCATGTAGGAACCGGAGCCCGTTACGATCATCCTCCCTGTGGCTAGTTGAATACTTTGAAGATAAGTTATTGGTGAGTCCTCAAGTTCGGATATACTAGATTTGCGCTCTTACTTTTGCTATTTCCTTATATTGCACTTTGATATGAAAAGGGTGAGCCCGGAAAGTTGTCTTGGCCCCTGCCCATTCTATGCTAGAGGTGTTGTTGGACAAGTTATGTAATTATGCTTTGAGCTTTGTCTCTTTTGATTACCTATGCTATTGAAGATTTCCCTTAGTCCCTTTATCCTTATTTCTATTCTCTTATTGTTGTTTAATTGCTTCCGCGACCAAGGATGTGTAAATGATATGCTAAGAGGCTTGTTTGGGGTCCCTTTGGGTTCTCATTCATCATGTCACGTCTAGGCCCTAGGCTTGGGTCGTGACACAAACCACCCCCCCTCAACCTTTTTATTGAGAATGGAGTTGTTTGATGCTTAAAATGATTGTTGGTGAATCAATGCGGCAAAACCCCGTATTCCCTTAAGATTCAACCCTAACCTATGATTAGATTTTATATTTGACAATGATCGCTTTATCGTCCAAGTGAGAGGTACTATTTGAGTGTGATCAGGTATTGAAAAGCCATGATTATCACGTATCCATGAAATGATTGATACCTTAGCATTCAGTGAGCCATTACCAAAATATGTATGGGAATCACTTACTGAGATGAGCTCCTTTTTATGGATATAACTTCTACAGTAATTCATGAAGAGGATATGATAAGACTCCAGCAAGAAATACCTAATATACTTTGTAAATTAGTGCATGTGTTCCCCCCTAGCTTCTTTGATTCAACGGAGCATCTCCCTATGCATCTCGCTTACTAAGCAATGCTAGCTAATCCTGTACAATATCGATGGATGTATCCATTTGAGAGGTAATGTATCATTTATATATTTAAGTACTTTATCTTTTTATAAATTGAACTTATTTTATTAATCACCAAGCGACAATACAAAGTATAGGCAGGAACCAACCAACAACCTTCCTTTCTCAGACAATGCCTAAACAATCTTACAATCCTTGCGCTAATCCTAATCAATATCTCTAATAATAAAGTAATAACTCTAATTAAAGAGAACTGAAAAACTCAAATAACCTCTTGTTACATCTTTAATAGATGCATAGGTCAGTCTTCACAACATGAAGTGTTATGACATACAAGATTTCTCAAAGAAATGTCTTCTATGATACCTCTGTTAATGACATACAAGATTTCTCAAAGAGATGTCTTCTATTGTGTATTGTAAATGATAGTCTGTCAAAATTACACACATGAAACTTTTTTCTTATCATCCAAGAAGCATATTAGGCATCTTCATGTTAGCTAGTCTTTGGACCTAATTGATCCATAGTTTTTTCTTATTTTGACTCAGTAACCACAATCGTTTGCAGATTGTAACTTGATTCTAGGCCTTCAAGTTAATATTCAAACCTTCTGCATCTTTAGGCAGAGTCACCTTGTCCCAGGGTACAAGTGTGCTTTTAGTAATGTTGGTCTGATCTATCCACAAATAGTTCCTAGGAGAAGCTTCGATGAGTTTAATGATCTCTTGTGCTAGCAAAAACAAATGTGACCCATCTACTTGGACACCAAATAGTACTGCTCTAATTAGTTGAAGCCTACTGACATATGCTAATTCTCTTGCCATCCTACTAATGATCTTTATTGTAGTTTTATCTATAAGATTTGCATTGCAACACTGTTATCCTTGGGATAGCAAAGGAACTCCTAAGTATTTAAATATTAAGTCACCTATTTCATAGCACAATAGACTCAATATGCCATTCCTTTTATCTGTTCCTAACCACCAAAAATAGTACTGGCTATTTAAGTACTTCATTTTCATATTATGAGTAACTAATGCCTTGAGTAACTAACTAATTCCTTTTTGTGCTAGTTGAGGAAGCTTCATCATTTTGTTCACGCTACTTTGAGCCTCATATTTACACAAGGCATAGGAAAGTCACGAAATGAAGATGGTGGTATTGGTAAACAAGATGGATATGATGGTAATCTTTCTATATTCACCTATCTGGGTCGAGGATTTAGGGAACTAAATCGAAGATATCTAACTAAAGAAGAACTTAGTGCAGCTCATATTTACGTTTTACTAAATTGCAAAGAAGTGCAACCATATGTGGAGTAAGATTTCAAGCTTTTGTTTTCACTTATATATTAAAATAATCAAAAAACTTATATATTCTTTTTCTTATATGTGATCTAAAGAAATTTTATTGACATTCTTCATCAAAATTTCCACAAATCATGGACCAGAAAGTGGACAAAAAACTTGATGAAGATTTTGCAACATGGTTCACAAGATATGTGAGAACTTGTATAGTATCTTTTCATCTTTCCATACTTCACTTATAAGAAATTCTAATTGTTTTTTTAAAAAATTAATAGGTCCGAGTCCGCATAAATAATCAGTTCATCAAGGTGCTTGCAAAAGGTCCATGTCGATCAGTGAAGCCATACACTGGTTATAATATCAATGGTTTTAAATTTCAAACAAAGTATCACAGTTTTTCTAGAGCATCTAACAATAGTGGCCTTTACATAAAAGGAACCAATTATAGTGTAGATGACAATGACTACTATGGACTGCTTACTGAAATTCTTGAATTGGAGTACAAGGGCAGTACACCAATCAAAAAAACTATTTTATTTAAATATGAATGATTTGACCCTACACCAAACGTACGATTGAAGGTTCACCCATAACGTAAATTTGTGGATATCAACCACAAAAGGAAATTGAAGAAGTATGAACCATTTGTTTTGGCAGTGCAAGCGGCTCAAGTGTATTATACTACTCATCCTAGCTTATGACGTGATACGGGTGATTGGTGGGCAGTGTGTAAAATAAAGGCTCGGAATATTGGTGATATGCCTCTGTCATCTTCATTGTCGCTTTTAGCAGATGTTGCAGAGCAATTTCAATGTGATGAAGATGGTGTAAATTTTGGTGTAGTGTTTGACAATGAAACTGTTGTCAAAAATGATCCAAATGGTGAATTCATAAACTTAAGAGATGAGGAATATGATTTAAACGATGAGACAGAATTTCAAGATGAATCCGAATTGAAATCAGATGATGAATAAGGATGAAGAGGCGTTTTATGAAAGTGGCAGTGAATAGTCCAAATATCCCAATCTGTTCAAATATAAGAGCAATCAGATTTCATATTTCTTGCTGACAAAGTTCTAAATTTGAGATGTCAACGATTTTATATTTCTCTTTTACCGATATAGTCACTGGGTTTTAATAGTTTTCTAGGTTATTTTATTTGAACAACTATCCCTCATCTCATTTTGGATATGAAGTAGACATCTGGATCTATGTTCTGAATATTGAGGGAAATTTTATTCCTTGAAGTGTTTATATTCTATCTGTTGTCTAGATTAACCCTTGATCTTTAAACTTTTCAAAAGCATCTTGTTCTTGAAGTGATATATCAACTAATTACCTATTCTTGTTAAAATTAGATGAAATCATGATTCAATCATTATGTTATTATTTTATCCACATATAACTTTGAAATTGCAGATATGGCACCTAAGGGTGGGGGACCAAGAAGATATTCTGCAAAGAGGATAGTAGATCCAGTGACATCTCCTCCAACATCAAGTTTAGCACTTGATCAAGTACCATCACCGTCTGAATTGTCGATACCAGTAACACCAGATTCAGTTGCAGCCAACATATCAGTACCATCTTCATCTGTGGTGATTGAAACACCTAGAAATGACATTGTATCAACAACTTCGTCAAATACAACTGATGGTACCCTCATTCAAATTAAAATTGTTCTGGGATGGTAAGTGTACAACATCATTTCATCTATATTATTTTACTTTAGGAAATAAAAAATTTCATTCTTGAAGAGAGTAGCTTGTTCATTGATGTCTACATTTCTTTGATATAAGAATCCATAATTGAATGTGGAAATAGAATGTGGTGAAGAATCAGATTTATAGAATGTGGAAACAAAATGTCCCATGTGCAGGTCCCCAGAACTTTTGCTCTTGCACTACATGTTCATATTGTCTTGTAAATTGTTATTTACTTTGCTTTTCATGGTGATCATCTTTTAAGATCTTGGCTTGAGTTAGGAATTTATGGAATATATGAAATTCTCTATAATTTACTTTTCTCACTGAATTTTGTGTTTGCATTTGAGGTACTCATCTGATGAATTTCTGAAGTTGTTTACTTGTTAGTTGTGGAAAATGTTTGTTTCATAAGTGAGAAAATGAACAGAGTACATGTTGAGTTTCTAGAGTGACATTTTTAGATTATGTTTTCGTATATTAGTTGTAGATACTTCTTGTATGATGGAATAATAATTCTATATTTGAAAATGACATACTTGACCTTATTTTTCTTGTCGATAATTTTTTTCTAGTTCAACTCTTCAATTGATTTTATGGTATACATCAACTACATGGTGCCTTATTTGGAAAATCAGCGATTAAGGACTTCTACTAGGAGGAGTTTAAGCTAAAACTATACTATTATTTTTTGTAACTGTTGATTTATTACAGAAGTAAAATCGTACAACTTAAACAAGGACAAAGAAAACCATAGCTGAAATGGTGGAACTTTTTGAACTAGCCTGAATGTCTAGCGTTGGTGTATAATAGTTCTAGTATAGCCAAGTACCTAATAAAGGTCCATTTAGGTGCATCACTGTTATTTCAAGTCAACTTCTTCCATGGAACTTTTTGATAACTTCCACTAAGCTTCACATATAATTCCTAAACAGAGAGTTTGGTCATACTTCTCAGATCAACCATATTCATCCCAACTTCTTCTATATACTTCTTTCCTTTCCATACTTTTTCCAACATTCATGATGCTTATTTTGGTACATCTTCCCATAGCTGATTGTGCTTACTTCTACTATAATGCTCATTTACCTATTTTACCATAAATTCTATATTACTACCATTTTATTAATGGATTTTATTCATTTTGAATTTCTATTATATCAATTTATGTGATACCTTTTCTTTTGTCAATTTAAACAGAGCGATTTCGTTGGGATACTGCAATTGAAGTTTTCATAAAGGACCATCTTATGAAAAATGTTCAATACAATACAAGGATATGTTATCTGAAGCAAGATCCTCTGAGGAGAAACGAAAAAATATCCCAAAATCTATTTGGGAGAGCTGGAAGCCTCACTATGATACTGAGGCTTTTAAAAATACATCTGTACAATGTTCAAAATGTCGACTACGTGAGAAATGTGGTGAAGGATCTTGTCTATCACGCCATAAAGGAGGTTCCCGCACTCACCGAGAGCATGCAAGACAACTGGTACAATCACTTTTATTTTGCCAAGTTACAGTTTCTTCGAGTTTATTCCTTATGTAATAACTTTTATATATGTAATTTCAATTTTAGGAAAACATACTTGGACAACCACCTCATCCGCATGAACTTATGAAGAAGACACATACCAAAGCAAACAATGAGTTTGCAGATCTGAAGTCTAAGCGCACATATGTAAGTAACGTCAAACATTGTTGATTATCTTTCTAATTTTTGTTGAGAAGTTGCTTAATCTTTCATCATGTTTATCCCAAACATTAATCACATGGTTAGAATATGAAGTTTAACAAAAAGAGACATTAATGTCGTGATTATATCAAATAGGAACTGAGATCTATGCATTTCTTTAAGTAATGGAGAGGATCTTTGTTATTACAGAAAGATGCAAGTTCCAAAAGATCTACTTGGGACACAATTGGGAGGATAAAACTTGTAGTCTGGATAGAAACATTAGGGCTAAGAAGACTATTTTTGTCCACTAAATCCGACCTACAGTTTCATGTATCAAAATATATGTTAATGTAAGTTGTAGAAATGATAACTGTGGTGGAGGAGGTATTGTAGCAAGTGGGTTGAGGCCTCAACTCTCTCTTAGATATCAATTGGTGTTTATAGAATGGATTCTAATTCGTAGTAGCTGAAAGTGATTCTAAGTTTTTAGTTGAGACAGTTCAAGTGTAAAAGCAGGCTCCTTAGAGTATTATGTGAAGAAGTCCAGCCCATAAAATGTTGTCAACAATGGTTGCTGTCAACAATAGCTGCTGTCAAAAGTTGCTAATGGCTGCTATCAAAAATGGTTGTTGTCATTGTTGAATATTATACCCCTTGTGATGTCACCAATGACATCTGTGAGGGTATAATTTCCCCTATAAAAGGAGCTGTTGAGCTCCTTCATTAAACACCATTAAGAACATCAAGACAAGAGTGTAATGTGTGAGGTTGAGAGTTGTTTTGTAATCTATTCTTATGAGTAATAGAAAAAATTTTTCTCTCAAATTCGTGTTTACCAACACTTATTGTTCCTTTGGTTTCAACAAGTGGTATCAGAGCCAAGTTAGAAGCATTGGTCAAATTTTTAGGTGATGGAGATTGTTCACAGGATTTCTGATCTTTGTTCGAAATCCAATTCTGACATTGAATTCGTCTCGTCGAACGGAATCCAGCGCACCAAACAACGACCTAATCGGAGTTCAAACGAGCCCAAAAATCGCAGTCAAAGTTCGGTCAAATCTGCCAGAATTCTGTCGGAAACACTGTTCACAGGAGTTCTGCCAGAGATGATGACACTATTTACCGAAGTTCTATCGGAGACGAGGACACTGTTCACCGGAGATTTGCCGGAGATGACGACACTGTTCACCGGAGTTCTGCCGGAGAAGACGACCAAAATACTGTTCATAGCTGGAATCTACAATAGTTTCAAAAATTACAAATTGACCCCTTAAGTTTTCTAAAAGTTCAGTTTGGTCTCTCAAATGTCAGGAAAAATCAGATTGGTCCCTGAACTTTCTAAAATTGCAATGTGACCCTAAACTTTCTAAAATTACAATTTGGTCCCTAAAGTTTTTGAAATTATTATTCTACCTCAATAGTGGAATTTTGGCCCTGAAGTGTCAATTCCACCTTTTGACCGTTCCGGACGTAACAGTGAGCTCTATTTTTGAAGATCCAACCTCGTTTTGGTGAATTAAGCTTTTGAAAGGTGATAATGACCACAGAAGAGTCAACATCATCTTCCGGAGCCATGATTATGCTCACTGCCACCAACTACACGTTATGGAGACCTTGGATGGAAGATCTCCTAAGCTATAAAGATTTATTCGATCCTATCAAATTGAAAGGTGAAAATCTTGTTCCCGCCAAGGAGTCAGAATGGAAGAAATCAAACCGAAAAACTATAGGTCAAATCCGTCAATGGATTGATCATAGTGTCTTCCACCATGTTGCACAAGAGACGGATGCATATACCCTCTGGAAGAAGTTGGAGGACATGTACCAGGCCAAGACTGCTCAGAATAAAGCCCTGTCAATGAGGTGTTTAGTGAACATGAAGCTTAAAAATGGAACTTCAGTTACCGAGCATACCAGTGAGTTGCAGAGCTTGGTCAACCAGTTGTCGTCTATAGAGATACCACTTGACGATGAAGTTCAAGTACTGCTACTACTCAGTTCCCTTCCAGATAATTGGGAAACGCTGGTTATATCACTCAGTAACTCAGCTCCAAATGGCAAACTTACCATGTCAATGGTCAAGGATGCTCTATTTAGTGAAGAGGCAAGGAGAAAGGACATGGGCATAGATCAGACCCATGCCCTTGTCATAGAGAACCCGGGGAGGCAACAAAAGAGTAGCAAAGGCAAATGGAGAGGCAGAAGCAAGAGTAGAGGCAAATCCATTGATGGCAGGAAACCAACATATAAGTGCCATCATTATGGAGTTGAAGGACATATGAAGAAGAACTGCTACAAATGAAAAGAGGAGCAAGCCTAGAGTAGTTCGCAGCCGAAGAACAAGGGTGGAGAAACATTAGTTACTATTCTTGGAGATGTAGCTTATTGTTCAACCCATAATGAGACATGCCTTCACGTCTCAAGAGAAGATACAGAATGGGTGGTAGATACTATAACAACCTACCACGTTACTCCATATAAGGAATACTTTACAACATATAAAGTTGGAGACTTTGGAGCTGTAAAGATGGGGAATTCTAGTTCCTCGGGATTTGGTGATGTCCAGATAAAGACAAGTTTTGGGAGTACAATCACTTTGAAGGATGTCCACCATGTGCCAGATCTTCGACTGAATCTTCTTTCAGGTGTAGCTCTTGACAAACAGGGCTATGATAGTAATTTCAGTAAAGACATATGCAAATTGTCAAGAGGCGTTATGACAGTCGCTCAAGGACATATTTGTGGCACGTTATGCAAAACTCAAGTGAAGATATTTACAGACAGCCTCAATGTAGTGGAAAAGGAGGCTTCTCAAAATTTATAGCATCAGAGACTCAGCCATATGAGTGAGAAAGGGTTGTCTACCCTGATGAAAAAGGAGCTTATCAATGTGGACAAGGATGCTGCACTAGATCCTTGCAATCATTATCTATTTGGTAAGCAACATAGAGTCTCATTTAATTCCTCTTCAACGAGAAGATCAGAGTTACTCAGTCTGGTACACTCTGATGTTTGTGGTCCCTTGGAGGTTGAATCACTCGGCGACAACTGATACTTTCTAACGTTCATTGATGATACTTCTCGAAAGGTGTGGGTGTATTTTTTACGTACGAAGGATCAGGTGTTTTGATTACTTCAAACTGTTCCATGTCATGGTAGAACGTGAGAAAGGAAAGAAGTTGAAGTGTCTTCGATTCGACAATGGAGGTGAATACTCTTCCTGGCAGTTCGATGTCTTTGCAGATCATATGGCATCCGACATAAGAAGACGGTCCCAAGCACTCCTCAACACAATGGTGTAGCTGAAAGAATGAACCGAACAATCATGAAATATGTTCGGAGCATGCTCAGTATGACTAAGCTGCCAAAGCCATTCTGGAGAGAAGCAGTTAGAGACGCTTGTTACTTGATCAATCGATCTCCGTCAGTAGCATTGGATTTTGAAGTTCCAGAGAAAATCTGGTGTGGAAAGGATCCATCATACTCTCACTTGAGAGTATTTGGGTGTTTGGCGTACGCACATGTATCCAAGGAGCTCAGGCAGAAGCTAGATGCAAGGACCACTCCATAAATTTTTATTGGCTATGGAGATGAAGAATTTGCATACAGGTTATGGGATCCAAAGGAGAAAAAGGTGATCAGAAGTAGGGACGTAGTTTTCCATGAAAGCCAAACAATTGATGACATTAAAAAACCCACAGTGTCTCAGAAGACGAATGTTGCAGATCAGATGCCAGAAAAAGCAACAAAACCATTCATGAGAAATGGTGATATTGTGCCAAAAAATATGCCAGAAGTAGAAGGCAATGAGGAAAGTGACGATGCTGAGCAGGGGGAGCCACAACCCCATCTGGTAGACGTTCCAGGACCATCACAAGGCCAAGATGATGGTGGATCTCCTCAGATTGTTCTAGAAGTTCGTAGATCTGAATGAGGTCAGATTCCATCGAGAAGATATCCAGAATCTGAGTACCTTCTACTTACTGAAGATGGAGAACCAGGGAGTTTCCATGAAGTAGTATCTCTTAAGGACAAACAGAAGTGGTTTCTTGCAATGCAAGATGAAATGGAGCCTCTGCAGAAAAATCAGACTTATGAGATAGTAGAACTTCTACGAGGGAAGAAGGCACTGAAAAATAAATGGGTGTTCAAGCTGAAAAAGGATGGCAGCGGAAAAGTGGTGAAATACA
>JAOTQR010079447.1:0-10574 GCA_025774065.1 Solanum ossicruentum
TTCTTATAAGAAATGAATGAGGGGTATATATAGACATAACATTTTTTCAAAATTGCATTTTAAGGGCCTCTAGTTAGTCCATTGACCAATTGAGTCCCAAACTTTTATATTTTAAACCCAATTAAGGACTTTCAACTTCAAAATAAATTTTATCCGCCAAATTCACTTAATTCCCTACTCCCGCCTCTCAAACGGATTAAATTTAAGACATACTCCAATCCCAACAATTAATAATTGATCTTAGGAAATTTCGGGGTTTAACATTTGCCATGTCACAATGAAGACATATGTCAGGGTCGTGACAAAAGTGGCATCAAAGAACAAGGTTTTAAAGTATTCCAGGGAGTCCAACATGCTACATCGAGTAAAGTCTTATTCATTAGTGTGAAACATGCCACATCCATGAATAGGGGACTATGAGACATCTTAGGTAAACTTCACTTCTTTTGAACTCTATATCATGTCTTTGAAGCTTATGTATCCTTAGATTTTGTCCCTTGGTGTTTTTAGAAATAGCTCCGGAATATGCTCCATTGCCAAGGGAAAATGATGCTAATGCGAACCAAGCTCCCCACGTCCACCAAGCTCACCACTACGATCACTATGTTGACTCAAGTTGTTGCTTCCCCAAATACTTCTACTCCATATTTGAAGATAATGGATTTTGCTAGGATGAATCACCCAAATTTTCATGGTTCAAAGGTGGATGAGGATCCCCAAGAGTTCACTAATAAAGCATTTAAGGTGGTGGAGATTATGGGGGTATTTTCTGAAGAGAAAGATAAACTAGTGGCTTATCAACTTAAGGGAGTGGCTCAAGTTTGGTTCACTCAATGGAATACGAGAGAGTTGAAGAAGGTTCCATTGATCGAGAGACATTTAAGGGCACTTTTCTTGATCGTTTCTTTCCTATTTAAGATAAGGAAGGATAAGGTGATGGACTTCATGAATAAAGCAAGGAGGGATGAGTGTGAGGGAGTATGCCATCAAATTCACCAAGTTCTCCAAATTTGCTCCTTCCTTGGTGGCCGACTCTAGGGCCCGTATGAACAAATTCACTTTGGGTGTGTCTGAATTAGAAAAGATAGAGGAAAAGCTGCAATGCTCATTAAGGAAATGGATATCTCTAGACTCTTGCCTTATGCCGAACAAGTGGAGAGTGAAAAGGTTCAAAAGATGAGGTTGAGGGAGTCTAAGAGGGCTCGTTATGATGAAGGATTCTCTTATGGTAAGTCTAGTAGGGGTCGATTCCAACAAGTCCAAGGGTCTTCAAAAGGTGCTCCTCAAAGGTTTGACAAAAATAAAGGGGCAAATTTTAAGTCTTAAGGTGATGTTGTGAAAGGTGGTACTATTTCTCCTAGACGTCCCAAGTATGGGAGGAGCCATGCTGGTGAATGTTTGTAAGGTTGTGGTGTATGCTTTGGCTATGAAAAGATGGGACAAAAGATTGTCAAGTGTCCTAATGTTACTAATAAAGGTAAGGAAGGGCGTCCTTAAGGTCAAGTGGTTCAAAAGGGGAAAGTGCAACAAGATGCCCAAGTTCACGGTAATGGTCCATGTGGTAATTGATTCTATGCTTTGCATGCTAGACAAGAAGTTAATGAGTCTCCCGATATGGTTACCGATATGTTGAAAGTCTTTGGTCATGATATATATGCTTTGCTTGAGTTCAGAGCCAATATGTCTTTTGTTACTACTTATGTTGCCATAAAATTTAATGTTTCTCTAGAAGTCTTGTTAGAACCCTATTCAGTTTATACTCCTATTGGTAAGTCAATCCTAGCCAAGAAAGTCTATAAAAGTTGTCTCGTGCCAGTCTTAAGTTTTTCCAACTGATCTAGTTGAGCTTGATATGATCAATTTTGATGTTATTCTTGGTATAGATTGGTTGCAGAAATCCTATACTTCTATTGATTGTATAACTCGTAGGGTTACGTTCCAAGTCCCAACTGAGCCCACTTTAGAGAGGAAGGGAACCAATTATATGTTTAGAGAGTAGTTTGTCCCTTATATGAAAGGCATGGAAACAATCTCTAAAGGTTGTCTATATCATGTTGATTGAATCATAGATGTTGAGTCTCATGTTCCTACTATTGATTCGGTGCCTATAGTAAATGAGTTCTTTGATGTATTTCCTGATGATCTACCCGATATTCCTCCCTTAAGGGAAATTGATTTTTATATTGATCTCTTGCCTGACACCCAACCTATTTCTATCTCTCCATATCAAATGGCCGAATTGAAGGAACAATTAAAGGATTTACTTGATAAAGGATTCATAAGGCCCAGTGTGTCACCATGGGGTCTCCCTATTGTTTATAAGGAAGAAGGTCACTTTAGATATGTGTTGATTATTGACAATTGAATAAAGTAACCATAAAAAACAAGTGCCTACTCCAAAGATCGTGGATCTCTTTGATCAACTACAAGATACAAGCTACTTTTCTAAGATTGATCTCTAGTTCGGATATCACCAATTGAGGGTGAAGGAAGATGATATTCCAAAGACTGCATTTAGAACTTGGTATGGTCATTTTAAATTTTTTATTATGTCATTTGGACTGACAAATGCCCCTGCCTCTTTTATGGATTTGATAAACAGAATCTTCAAACTGTACTTGAATATATTTTTGGTGGTGTTCAAAGATGACATATTGGTGTATCTTGGGATGTGAAAGAGCATGAATATCATTTGAGGTTTTTGTTGCAGACATTAAGAGATAGACAATTCTTTGCCAAGTTTAGAAAGTGTGAGTTTTGGTTAAGAGAACTGGCTTTTCTTGGTCACATTATTTTGGGTGACAGTATTACGGTTGATCCAAAGAAAACAGAAGCTATGAAGAATTGGCGGAGACCATTTTCTCCATCCGATATTAGAAGCTTTCTGTGTTTGGCTAGATACTATAGAAGGTTTGTTGAGGGATTTTCCTTTATTGCTTCTCTTCTGACAAAGTTGACCCAAAAGAAGGCGAAATTCCAATGGTCCGAGGAATAGAAAAAGTATGTTATGTCTAATGGATCGACCTCCATATGGGGCACTCTCAAGACCAATTATCAAGTATACTATTGTCATAGTAACTGAATACTAAACACACCATAATAAAGCATCCACGATGAATAAGAAGTGCATCAGAAAACCTTTAGCTCTGACCAAGGCTAGAACCACCATGTTAATATCTCTGATGAGGCCTATCTTAAGAGTCCCTACTCCTAACAACCTAAGAACCATCTTTAATACCCAATGGACCACCCCCTAGATGAATGGACTGAGGCCCTATGGCCCTAAAACTACCATGTCCATCATCAAGACCATGAAGAGTACCTAACTACAACTAATGGAATGTTATTACTAGAGGTCTATACTGCAACACCTAGGAAACCAAGCCTGAACTCTACATGCTATGGGCACTATGGCCTATCTCGAGACCTTTTAGCACTACTACTCTAGGGTTGATAGGTAGAAGAAGGATAGATCCATCACTAAAGGTGTTAAGACATGTCTGCTCTACATCCCTCGCATGACTCACAACCTACGGAAAAGTAGGTCATGCTACTACAAAATGCTCCGATGCAAAGTGGAGTGGTAAAGTTAATCTCTTGACAAATCCTTGGCTCAAATCCTACTTTGTTGGGAAGAAGGTAGGGGTACATCTAGACTACTCAAGGAATCTGAAAAAATAATTTGAGACAAATGATGAGCCCTGCAGAGGCACCCCTGATCTATCTCCTATTTGAGAATTACCTATCGTAGCTTTAGTCAAATGTGCCAACGCCACGGATGAATCTGCTGGCAACTTTGTGCTATCCATCTAAGAAGGAGTGAGTTCCAAGGAAGAAGCTTTAGAGATTGTTCAAGTTAAAGCACACAATAAGGAGTCAATGACACGAGTTTCCTATGAATGCCTTTATAGCCTCCTGATGATATGATATGAATGTCTATGCACCAATCTGCAGTACTTTACTAGGCATTACTCTTATACTAGTGATGCCGATCAACTTAGAGCCCTGATACCAACTTGTCACAATTCGATTTCTCAATCCATGATGGCATCTAACCTAACCCACTGGTAAGTAAGCCTAAGACGTAGCACAGAACCTTAGGCAATGGACTATCCTTCAAAAGAAACTATAATAAGTAAAATCTTTCAAAATAAGGAAAAGAACTACAAAATACTAAAGAAAATGGCATACTAAAACACACCCCAAAACCTGGCATCAGTCAGTATTTGAGCTTCTAATATACAAAATAAGAGTACAGGGCTTCTTCAAAATACAAATAACAATATAGGTTATCTCTAAATTCAAAACAAATATAAGTCCAAATACAATGAGATAGAATTGGCAATCCCCGACGCCAAGAGCTCACCATAATCTATAAGATCCTCAGCCTACTCTGCTCGAAAAGAAGTCAACAGTGGGGACTCATACTATGATCTATAGGGGACAGAAGTATAGTATGAGAATCAAACAGATGGTACTCAGCAGGCATATGCTAAATGAGGTCCACAGATAAAGTAAGTATAACACAACATGAAAAGAATGTAGATACAACATAAGTATTAGAATAATAGCAAGGATAATACCTAATAAAGTATATAAGATAATGAGGAGAAGAGAAGAAGCATACCTGGGAGAATCAGTTCTACCATTTTCTAGCATGAAAGACAGCCTATAAGATCTACTCAGAAAGGGAATAAGTGACAACAAACACTAAGGTTTTAATAACAATTGAAAAAACTTAGGGACTAAACCAACCTAGCCTAAAAGGATGCATACTCAACCAATCAGGGACTAAGTTATTATATAACAAAATAACACTTGTAAGTATAGGTATAAGTGAACAATAACCAATCAGTATCCACACAACCAACAATACAATCAGCAAGTAGAACCATAGCTGACATCCTATACTATCAGGAGACTAAGCAACAAAATATATAATGATGATGGTTATGCATGTGAATGCAATGCATCATAGCTTTTTTTCGCGTGTATACATAAGTTTCGTACGACCTACCCATACCTAACTAGTTAGGTAAGACCCATAGTGCGATCCACCTAGTATAGCGTCTCTTTCTCTTTATAGAGTGGAGTCCCATGGGGGTTCAAGAACCCAATTTGCACTACTTGGGCCTGCACCAAGACTTATCATATCATAATCAAGGCCTCCACTAGTGATACTAGAGGAATACAAGTAACCACAATGCAAAAAGGGCATCAATACAGTAGCTAGTCAAATTAGAAAAACTGAGGACATCCTAGATGTCTCCGATAATCTCAAGTAAAAGAAGTAAGTCCTTGATGTCTTATAGTATCAAATCTGGAAAAATACATGATCCAAGTGGTACAAATCCTGATAAACCCAGTTAAAAATTCAATAGATATCACCATATAAAGCTAGTCTGAATCAGCGTCGTATTAGTAGTATGAATACCATTTTTCTACTCTCTCTCCGTGCATAAATGATGAATCAATACATGATCAGGATCGTACTACAAAATAGTATGAATGAGAAAGCAATGCAATGCATGCCATTACAGTATCTAAACAAGTCACAAAAACTAAGGAAGCTAACCTCCACCACTACAGAAGCGAAGGCTGATAGAACTAACTTAGGTTCCAACTACTTCAAATCAAGGCCTTTGGCCCAAAACACAAAACAATTATAGTGCAATCTTGAAATAACCATCATATGACAAATATAAAATAAGAGATAGCAACATCTCAAAGGAAACCAGGGGGAATATCCCTAGGATCGGTGCCTTACCCTAAAACCATAAACCTCAAACTAGAATAAAGTACAAATTGGTCAAATCCATAGCCACCATGGGCCTCTAAGGTCTCGGGAATCCACTCAAGACACATCATTACTAACAAGGTCTATTAGAATCCACAACTAGACATAAAAAGGCTTATGAATTCTATAGCAAATAACTAAGACTCAAACCTAATTCTATAGCAAATAACTAGGTCTCAACACATTATAAGCCCAATCTAGGGTCTCTAAAATCCTATCTCAGTCTAAGGCTTGACGCGAAATCATGAGAATAAGAAAGAATGGAAAGGAAAGAGATACTAGGCAAATACAATCTATATTATCAAGAAATATATACTAGATATTATCTAGAAAAGCTCAGTCAAAAAGGAGATCGTTGCCTACCTAGAAGCCAACCATGTGTACTCTAAGTCCACTCCATGATGGCTATTTGTGCTTGAATCATTGCCAAATGTCGCCATGCTATCAAATTAATAATCTACACGACTGTACGAGCAGTTTGACATCAAAAAATATAATTTTGAGAGTAAATTCGAAATTGAGTCAACATAGGATTATGGGACCCATGATAGGAACCCCAAAATCAACTCCCTCAAAAGATTATGAACATAACAAATAATTGTACCCCCAAAATGAGGCACAATTCAAAGTTCAGAACAAAATAATTTGAATCATGCAATAAAGCTTAATTTAGGAAGAACTTCAAGAAAAGGACAACAGTTATAATAGCAAATTTACCTCCAACAAAGCACCAATACACTTGCTACCTACACCACCACATTGCCACAGGAAAACCCCAAAATTTGGACTCCTGAAATGCTAAAATCAGACCTATATTGGCCAAGAAATCAATTTCCAAACTTTCTAAAAATATTCAATCCGAAAATAACATAGGACAACAACTAAAATCATAAATTTATACGAGAAATGAAATTCACTGCTGCAATATCTGAACACACCACAACATTCTCCTTGAAAAACCACCTAAAGTAGCCCCAAAAATCTCCAAAATTGGACCTAAATTGCTCAAAAAATTGAGTCTTAAAAATATTTTAAAAATATGCCCAACAACACCCCTGACAGTAGCTAAAGTCAGAAATTCACCTCAAATAAAAGTTTCATATTGGTTTCTGAGATCACCAACTCATTCCTCGCAAAAACCACACAGAATAGACCTTTAAATAACTTAATTTGGACTTGAGATAGTTGAGAAATTATTTCTTGAATAACATCAAATGAGTTGATTGCATCCAAGAACACAAATATATAGGCCACTGAAAACTGCTTCTTCATTGTCATGAACAGTACCCCATAATTGCAGAGTATAAACACCAACATCTCCTCGAGTGTGGAAGCCTCTCCACGAAAGATGAGCATAGTCCTACACCTTTGCAAACCCAACTTAGAGGCCCTCGATTGTGAAGCATTAAAGCTCAGGCCTTCGCAAATGTGGTCTGGGGCCCACGATCATGGAGCACAAAGTTTCTGCATCTGATATTAGCTGAAATGCTTATATTCATCAAGTCTAAAGTTTCCAACAAGGTGTTCGAGATTCGTACGGAATCCTATGTGCGCAAATGAACTATGCTAGCTCACCAAATTTGACATTCCAAACTCAATTGCATTGTAAAAATTTTCATACGAGATTGTTATGACTGAATATAAGTCCCACTCACAAGGTTATTTTTAACCAAAACCCACCAAGGTGTTTTGAGTGAGTCCGAAAGCCTCGAGGGCCAAACAAAAAGTTATTCCAGACCTAACTCGATATTTCAAAACTAATCATGCTGACGAAATTCTCACTCGAACTTGATTTTCAAAAATATTGACCAAAGTCAACTATAGGCCAAATTTCAACAATCAAAATGTTAAATGGTTTAAGCTCACACCGAAGGCCTCAGGGCTCGGTCTGAATATGCCTTTAACCTAATTTGATCATTTCAAAACTAATGGCACTGTTAGAATTCTGTTTAGAGACCATCTTCCTAGAATTTTAATCAAAGTCAACAACCCAAACTCCGGGAACTCCAAAACATAAAAGACTGGCATAAAATCCAAATGAATGACCATGCAACCAAGCAATCAGTTCCAGTAAGTCATAAATGACTTGGAATTACTATAGAAAAGCTATAAACAATGCAAAAATGAAAGAGGAGAAAAAAAACTTGGAACGTCGTTACAAGGACGGAGCACTATCATACTCAACATCAATCTAATAAACATCTTCAGCGTTGAAATTAAGTCTTTTAAAACCAATCAGCATTTGATCTTTTCTTGATTTTAGCAAGTCAATTTCGAGTTTTGAGCTTACCAACATTGCCCCTAGACTTAGAATTAAATGCCATATCAAGGGCCACAATAAATCTAATTAAAATAATCATTTTAGAAAGAATATCTCATCAAAATAAATGCCATAAATATTGATCGATAAACATCCACATAGATGCCAATAATATTTCATTTTAGGGATAAAAGCAAAGGTCCATTTGATTTTCATGGTGTGTGATCTGAAAGTGACAAACGACTTGAAGTATATGTAGTAAAAATGTGTTTCATTGGTGAAATCTATATAGACGTGATTATGATCAAAATAGGCAATCTTCACAGAACCTTTTAGAGGAATTCATACTTGATTTTTATTAATTAATCAATAAAAGTAAGTTATGACTATATCCACTAAATACATTTTAAGACTTTCATGAGGTGCTAGAGAAATCAAATAATGCACTTTATTTGAATTTATAAAAAAGTGTTGCTCTCTTTATCATCAATATAATGTTACGTCTTTACTAATAATACGACGTAATTGTGAATATATCTCATTTTTCTCAATATTGTTTCATTAATTTTCTATTATGTATATATGATTAGCATCAAGATCATCACTTGTCCAATTGATCCTGAATTATGACACAAATAATTCTCAATTTAAATTAAATATTAAAATAAAAAATAAGTCCATACAAAGAAAATAAAGGCTGAGAGATATTTGCTCTTGGTCATAGAATAGCTGAAGGCATGCATTACCTTTTCCACCCTATAAAACTACTATACTCGTACACATTTCGTTTTCACCTTTTCTCAGTCTTTTTCCTGATATTCTTTCCTCTCTCCTCTTTTCTCTCTCTAATAAAAGGAAAAAGGAGGCATCTTACGAGAGGGAGAGAGAGGGAGAGAGAGAGAGAGAGAGAGAGAGAGAGAGAGAGAGAGAGAGAGAGGGAGGGAGGGAGATAGAGAATGGGAGCCTGTGCAAGTAAGCCTAAAGTGTTGAATGGTGATGGCCCTGAAGTCTCACCAGAAAATATAATTGCTAACAATGAAGATGCTGGGGTTGTTGTCGAGGAAGAAGTGGTGAACAAAGAAGAGACTGTCAAAAATGATAATGTTGATAATACCCAATCTCTAAATAACGTACTCAAGGTATGTGCCCAATCTATATAATTTTTCTCTTCTTTCTAATTTTGTGCCTACCTTCTTACTTCTATTTGAGATACCAGTGTTGTTGCATGTGGTTTGAGGGTGATCAAAGTGTATACCTCATTTGATAATAAACGTTATCGAAAAACACTTAATTTAATTATTAATTTATAAAAAAATAAATAATTTACTAATTTTGATATTATTTATTTATAAATATCCTATATATATAGAAATTATATCACTAATTAGAACCGTTGATAAATTAGAAATTTCTTTAGCCACTGTAGAGCATTTTTTGATTCAGATAAGGAAAAAATAGAAATACATCAAATAAGTTAATATTATCGATATAATTAAATAATAATTTTATTAAAAATTATAAAAAAAATAATTTTATCTAAAGAAAAAAATTAAAGTTGAGCGCACAAACATATATGGATGTGTACGCGCGCCTTTGGACATGTGTGTTCGAGTACATACTTCTTAAAGTATATAAATATTGCTAAAATATATAAACAATGAGCAATTGAAGATTTTAAGAAAAAAGTACAAGTTGAAATTGATGAATAATTAGCTTATTTGAATAATATAATTGTCGGTACTAGTGTATCTTCTAGTTGTGCACAATCAATTGAATTTGATGACCCGCTTTTCTTGTGCATTTTTTATTCAATAATTTTAGATATGAATATGAGTAACGAAGTTATGTCAAATTTTTATGTCAGCAAATGTTTAACATCTTAAGGTTTGAACGTAATTGTATGTAGCTTCCTCCTTTTTATATCTGTAAATAGAATGAACAAAATCAAATTGAAATTCGAATCAAATTATAAATTGAGTAATTTCGAAAAAAAAAAGTTTTAACTAATGACTTAGTTTGACTTAATTTAATATTGTAAAAAAATCCCATTATATTTAATTTGGTTTTATTTTAACTTTAAAAAATCAATCGAGACTAAACCAATCATATATATATATATATATATATATAAATTTTCCCTTCTAATATATCTTTTTAAATTTGACTTAGAATTTTGAATAGTCTAATAAAGGATATAGTCCATAGATATTAGTAAGGATAATTATGTTTTTGAGTTTCTTTTATATAATATTAGCTATTTTTAAATATATATTTTAATGATTATCTAGGAATACCATATTTTAGAAAATATTTGTCATCTATAGGAATTGTAAGTACTATGTATTTTAAGTGTATTATACTTGTCATATATAAGTATTATAAATGTATTATATTTATTTGGGTAAAAAAATATATTATGTGTTAAAAACAAATTATGCAAGTAATATAGATGTATTATACTATGTATAAAAATGAATTTACATGCAATATAGATGTATTGTAAGTGTTTTAAAATGT
>JAOTQR010079448.1:0-10573 GCA_025774065.1 Solanum ossicruentum
TTATTATTATTATTATTATTATTATTATTATTATTATTATTATTCAAGTTGTGAAAATTAGAATTATACTATTTGGATGATTTAAGATTAAATCCTAGAATTGAAATTTTGAAAATTAATAACGAAATTGGTTGGTCTTTGGGTCTAGGCTAGACATATATAAATATGGGTATTGAGACTTTTGAAAGCTTATGATGATAATTTATTTGACTAAATCGTGGTGCTACAGATTTTATTCAAAAAGAAAAGGTCAAAGTGTTAGATTGACCGCGATTTGACTAAGGCAAGTGGACTTTTAAAACTTTGTAATTCTCGTAAAATTCTCAAATGTTTCTTTCTCCAACGTGTGATATGTGAAATATTTTAATATTATAAAAAATGAGATGATTAAAATATAAATGTGAGTTGGTATGTTATTATGGTACTTGAATTGATAAATGTGGTTAAGTGATGAGAATTATATTATATATATTGTTGTGCTTGGTAATTATAAGTGAATTTGTTTGTGAAATCCATGTTATATTCATTCATTCATTTCATGTCATGCATATTTGCATTAATTTCAGATATTTATATGAGTGAGAGGAAAATATTGGGATTGAGGTCTTTACCGGTCGAGATATGATGCCTAGGACTTGCCAGCGAAATTATGATGTTGAAAACTTTACTATGATATTGTGATATCGAGGTTTTTGCCAGCGAAATTATGATCTTTACTATGATATTGTGATGCTGAGGTATTTTCTGGTGATAATATTAAGCTGAGGTCTTTACCTGCGTTGATGAGATGTTAAAATATTTTTCAGTGATGATATGATGCCGAGGTCATTGCCGGCGATTATTGCATAAGTATTGCATCTCATCATTACATATTCTTGCATAGCATGATGTCATTCTTGTAATTGATTGTGTTATCTCTTGTGAATTGTAGCTCGTGCTTTGAAATTTTGATATGGTGAAATACTATCTCTATTATTATGTGTTGCTAGGCTGGACTGACATTCTGTACAGGTTGCAGTCATGAAGGTCTATTGGGAAGAAAGGAATTTGTGTATTCTATTTGACTTACTTTGTTTTGTTAGTTGACTTGCTGGGTACTGCGTTGTATTTGATACTCACCCCTTGCTTCTACACTTGTGTAGGTTGTGAGTCCGGACCATGAGTAGTATTTTCTTGATCCTCCGAGGCTTCCCAGTAGACGTAGAGAGGTAGCTATCGTCACCTGGCTGACTCTCTTATTCCTATTTCTTCTGTACTTGTTCTATTCTAGAAGAATGACAACTTGGAATTGTATTTCTTTGATTTTCAATATTGCTAGTGGCTTGTACACGTGACAACCAATCCTTGGGTGGTATTTAAGTTTATGAAAATTTTTAACTTTAGTTGTCTACTCTGTTTAAAGTCCTCCACGCGTTATATCTATTTTTCCTTTAAGTTAAGGCTGACTTATTTTGGTGGAATTGAGCAAGTGTCATCACGTCCATTTTTAGGTCGTGACAGTTGGTATCAGAGCCCTAGGTTCATAGGTCTCACGTGTGTACAGGCCAAAGTCTAAATAGAGTCTTGAAGACTGTTAGGAAACTTAGTTTCTTTTTGTTCATTCTCTCTCATCGTGCGTGATTATCTTAGTTAGTACTGAGTTATGCGCATGTTCTCTTAATAGATGGAAAAGATTAGAGCTACTATTACTGCTGGTAGAGGTGAGGCTACTCCCGAGACTGTTGTTGAGACCCAGTTAGAGGTAGAGGGAGGGGATGAGCTGGGGGCGATCCCATGGAATGACGTCAGTGAGAGGATGTGCCCAAGGAGCGACACCATTTAGAGGGCAAGCTAGAAAGGCTTCTCTAGAGCAACAAATAGAGGTTAATGTAGATCAGACCCTTCCAGAGCCCACATCTGCACCTTTACTTCGGGACACCCTATTGAGGATGATGGGTATGCTCGAAAACCTCACTCAGTGGGGTGGTACGAGAGGCATGCAGGGAATTTCTCAATCGAGAGTGAAAGAATAGACTTCAGGGCAGCATCAGGGTGTAGTTCATCAGGATTAGGTGGGGCAGCCCCCAGCGGTTCCTGCACTAGCTACTGGGGTACAAACCACTCCGGAGGCTATCCTAGTTGCAGGCAATCAACTTAGTTATGAAAGATTTTAGAAGATAAGACCACCTCAATTTCAGGGTGGTAAGAATGAGGACGCTCATGAATTTCTGTCTTTGTACCATGAGATGCTAGATGCAGTAGGGTTGGATGATCAACGTGGTATCTGTTTGTGGCACTTTAGCTCCATGGAAGAACCAGAGAGTAGTGGAGAACTTATGTGGCATCTAGACCAGCTGGATCCCCTCCAGTGGATTGAGGTGTGTTCTCTAGTGCTTTTAAGGAGCGCTTCATTCGTTTGAGTGTACGGGAAGAGAGCCATTGAGGTTTGAGGACTTGAGACAAGGTGGTATGGCTTTTACTAAGTATGTGACTCATTTTTGTCAATTATCTAGACATGCCTTAGCTATGATTCTGGATGGGGGGGAGAGAGTCCGTAGATTTATGAAGGGTTTGAATTTCTCGATTAGATCCTATGTATTCAGAGCAGTTCGTGAGAGGGCTTCTTTTCAATCTATTGTGAGCACTGCCAAGGAGGAAGAGTTGCTGGTTTGACAAGAGTTCAGAGACCCTAAGAAGGCTCGTACTACGGGTTATTTTTTCTGCCTCTTCATCAGGAGGTAGGGGTTGCCATAGTAGTGGTGGATCTTTTAGGAAACATGGTCTGGTGAATACATCTATGCCAGTAGTTGAGGGTGGACAGATGTCTCGAGGGTCCCCTAGTTCCTCCCATGGTAGCCATGGTAGTTCTTTCAGTGGACAACAGTCTTCAATACCGAGGTCTTATTTTGGGTGTGAAGATCTAGGAGATTTGATTCAACAGTGTCCCTTTCAGACTCATTCGGGACCCTATCGTACTAATTCAGCAACCCTATTTAGAGATTCAGCTCCACTGCCAGGGGTCCAGGTAAGGGTCGTACTACTAGAGGTGGAAGGACTCCAGATAGTGGTACTTTAGTTCCACGTGGTAGAGATCAAGGTGTGGCTTAGACGGGGGGTGACAGAGGAGCTCAGACTCGACGCAGAAGCTTCATATACAGTTATTATAGTTATTGTTCCAGTCTGTCATCGGCCTGCATCTGTGTTATTTGATCCCGGGTCTACCTACTCTTATGTGTCTACATATTTTTTGTCTAGGTTTGACTTATTGTGTGATCAGATGTCAATGTTTGTGCATGTTTCTACACCAGTAGGTAAACCTTTAGTGGTGGATCCAGTATATCGATCCTATCTTGTTTCTCTGGCTAGGTATGAGACTTGGGTATATATGATTATTTTGGATATAGTAGACTTTGATTTTATCTTAGGTATTAGCTTTCTCCCTATCATGCTATCCTTGACTACTACGCAAAAACTGTGACTTTAGCATGCCCAGTGTACCAAAGATTGAATGAAAGGGTGACAGTGGTTCTTATCCTAGAAAAGTTATCTCCGACATTCATGCCCAAAAATTGATTGATAGGGGATGTTTGTCTTACTTGGATTTCATTCGGAATACTAGTATTAAACCACCTTCTATAGAGTCTATCCCTGTTGTTCAGGTGCTTGTCGATGTGTTTCCCATTGACCTTCCAGGTGTTCCACCCGATAGGGATATTGACTTCCCCATTGACCTAGAGCCAGGCACTAAGCCCATCTCCATTCCTCCATATAGAATAACCGTAACATAGATGAAAGAATTGAAGGAGCAGCTCTAAGACTTATTAAGCAAAGGATTTATTCGTCCTAGTGTGTCACCTTTGGATGCCCCAGTCTTGTTTTGACAAAGAAAAATGGGTCTATGAGTATGTGTATAGATTACAGGCAGTTGAATAAGTTGACTATAAAGAACAAGTACCCGCTTCCCCGTATTGATGATTTATTTAATCAGCTTCAGGGTGCTTCTATGTTCTCTAAGATTGACTTAAGGTCTGGTTATCACCAGTTGAGAATTAGGCCATTAGATATTACTACGACAGCTTTTCGAACTCATTATGATCACTATGAATTTTCGGTGATGTCCTTTGAGTTGACTAATGCCCCTGCAACATTCATGGAGTTGATAAATAGGGTGTTTCGTCCGTACTTAGACTCCTTTGTTATAGTATTCATCGATGACATTTTGGTGTATTCTAAGACTGAGGCTGATTTTGTTAGTCACTTGAGGATAGTGCTACAGAGGTTGAGGAAGGAGAAGTTATATGCAAAATTCTCTAAGTGTGAGTTCTGGCTTGATTCGATGGTGTTTTTAGGGCATCTGGTGTCTAAAGAGGGGATTAGGGTAGATCTAGCTAAGGTTGAGGCAGTTAAAGGTTGGTCAAGGCCTACTTTAGCTACTGAGGTTAGTAGTTTTGTGGGGTTAGCTGGGTATTATAGGCTGTTTATTCAGGGTTTTTCTTCTATTGCAGCCCCACTGACTAGATTAACTCAGAAAAATATAGCCTTCCATTGCTCCGATGAGTGTGAAGCGAGCTTTTACAAGCTTAAGACCTTGTTGACTTCAGCTCCCATTTTGACACTACCTAAGGCAGGTGTGGACTTTATAGTGTATTATGATACTTCGAGAGTCGATTTGGGTAGCGTGTTAATGCAAAAAGGGAAAGTGATTGCCTGTGTTTCTAGACAGTTAAAGGTTCATGAGAAGAGCTACCCTACTCATGACTTAGAGTTAGCGACTATGGTTTTTGTGCTTAAGTTGAGGAATCACTACTTATTTGGTGTACATTGCAAGGTCTTCACTAACCATAAGAGTCTTTAGTATATTTTTAGTCAAAAGGATCTGAACTTGAGGCAACTTAGGTGGATAGAGTTGCTAAAGGACTATGATTTGACCATCCTATACCATCTAGGGAAGTCTAATGTGGTGGCCGATGCCTTAAGTAGAAAGACTTCTAGCATGGTGAGCTTAGCCGCCATTCGAGTTGAGTAGAAACCTTTGTCCAGGGACGTACAACGTCTAGCTAATAGCGTAGTCAGGCTACAACTATCTGACGAAGCTGGTGTACTAAATTTTGAGGCTCGTTGTTCCTTAATGGACCAGATTCGAGAACGTCAGTTTGAGGATGAGAAGTTATGTATCATCAGAGATAAAGTGACCCATGAGAGGCTAAGGAAGCGACACTTGATCCTGATAGTGCTTGACATGAGTCAGCATTACTGGTGGTGTGGCAGGTCAGCATTACTGGTGGTATGGCATGAAAAAGGACATTTCAGTTTTTGTTTCTAAGTGTTTAACTTTCCAGCAGGTGAAGTGTGAGCACCAACGTCCTGGAGGTGAGTTTCAAAGGATGTCCATTCCTACGTGGAAGTGGGAGCGTATCACTATGGATTTTATGGTGGGTTTGCCCACTACCGTGGGTGGTTATGACTCAATCTGGTTAATTGTGGATCGACTAACTAAGTCTACCCATTTCATTCCTATCAAGGTTAAGTATATAGCGGAAGTTAACTGAGCTTTATATCGGTCAGATAGTTAGATTGGATGGTGTGCTTGTCTATATCATTTCTGAACGGGGGTTAGTATTCACTTCACATTTTTGGAGGGCCTTACAACATGGTATAGGTACTCCATTGGATACGAGTTCAGCCTTTCATCTTTAGACAAACGGGCAGCCTGAGAGAACTATACAGGTGTTGGAAGAAATGCTTCGAGTGTGTGTCATCGATTTGGGTTCTCGCTGGGACTAGCACTTGCCCTTGGCAGAGTTCGTTTATAATAATAGTTAACACTCTAGCATTTAAATGGCTCCATTCGAGGCTTTGTATGGTGTACGTTGTAGGTTTTTGGTTGTTGGTTTGATTCCGCTAAGATGGACTCATTAGATGTAGACTTTTTTAGCGATACTATGGAGAAGGTCCATATGATTTAGGATAGGTTTCTGTCTACTTAGAGTCGACAAAAGGGTTATGCGGATAGGAGGGTTCGAGCCCTGGTGTTTATGGTAGGTGATCATGTTTGGCTTAGAGTATCACCTATGAAGGGTGTTATGCGGTTCGGCAAAAAGGGAAAGCTTAGCCCTCGATTCATTGGGCCATTTGAGATCTTAGAGCTAGTTGCAGAGGTGGCCTACAGACTAGCATTGCCACCTAGCTTATCATTCGTACATCATGTGTCTCATATACTTTCATTTGATTCGGTTATGTTGAGCCCAGACTTGTCGTTTGAGGAGGAGCCTATAACTATTTTGGATATACAAGTTCGCAAGCTTAGAAACAAAGACATAGCTTCCGTGAAGGTGCAATAGAAGAACAGTCCAGTTAGAGAGGCGACTTGGGAGATGGAGTCAGATATGCGTGCTATATATCCTCATTTTTTCGAAACTTCAGGTACTCTCTTTTACCTTATGTTCAAGGACGAACATGATATTTTGTAGTGGATAATGTAATGACCCTATTATCAGTCCATTATTATTTTTTTAAAAAAAAAGAGATTTCCAAACATTAAGTGGTCATTATGGGTTTCGCACTAAAGCACTAATATTTTTTCAATTCTTTTGTATAATGGACAACACTCATTTTAATGGGAAATGCACTAATACTTTTTTATTTAATCCTTTAGCATTTGTTAGGCATCTTCTTGCCTATAAATAGCAGATCATATTCAGCTTTGGAAGTCAAAATATGAGAGAAATCGAGAGAGCATACAACAAGTAAAAAAAATTAAGGAAATAAAAATAGAGTGCTTAATATATTTTGAGAGTCTATTAGTTGAAGGGAGGTGTTTAGTTTCCTAGAATAAGCGTACGCAGTGAAAAAGTACGTTTTGGTTTCCAGGTAAGATTTACTTAATTGTTAAATCAAGCTTATTAATTATGAGTGATATTGTTATAATAGTAATATATTAATATATGTTAGATAATGAAAAGTTAGATGTGAAATTAATGGAAAAAATTTTGTGTGTGTGTGTGTGTGTGTGTGTGTGTGTGTCACGTGGGAAAAGAAAAAGAAAGAATTTGTACCTAATCAATTTGATCCTTTTGATAGTATTAAAGAATTGTTTTTAAGTGTATAGTAGTGGTTTGGTTTACTATTAGAGGAACATATATAGGCATATATGTATACTTCTATTGGGATGGCTTGTGTATATTATTCTTGGGGATTTGATTGAAATGGTTCGAGAATATATACCTTGAGTAATTTATGTATTTGTTCTTTCACTGGCCATTAATTTTTATTGTTGTTGTTGTTGTTGTTATTATTATTATTATTATTATTATTATTATTATAGGCATATATGTATACTTCTATTGGGATGGCTTGTGCATATTATTCTTGGGGATTTGATTGAAATGGTTCGAGAATATAGACCTTGAGTAATTTATGTATTTGTTCTTTACCGAGGAAAATGTTGGGACCGAGGTCTTTGCCGGTCGAGATATGATGCCGATGTCTTTGCCGGTCAAATTATAATGTTGAAAACTTTACTATGATATTGTGATGCCTAGGTTTTTCCGGTAAAATTATGATCTTTACTATGATATTGTGACACCGAAGTTTTTGCTGGCGATAATATTATGTCGAGGTCTTTACCGGTGATGATAAAAATTTTCCAGTGATGATATGATGCCGAGGTCATTGCCGACGATTACTGCATAAACATTGTATCTCATCATTGCATATTGTTGCATAACATGATGTCATTCATGTAATTGATTGCATTATCTCTTGTGAATTGTAGCTCGTGCTTTGGAATTTTGACATTGTGAAATACTATCTCTATTATTAAGTGTTGCTGCGCTGGACTAACATTCTGTGCAGGTTGCAGTCATGAAGGTCGATTGGGACGAAAGGAGTTTGTGTATTTTATTTGACTTATTTTGTTTTGTTAGTTGACTTATTGGGTACTGCGTTGTATTGGTACTCACCACTTGCTTCTACGCTTGCGTAGGTTGTGAGCCCGGATAGTGAATAGTATTTTCTTGATCCTCCGAGTCTTCCCAGGAGACGTAAAGAGGTAGCTGTCATCACCTGGCTGACTCTCTTGTTCTTATTTCTTCTGCACTTTTTCCATTCTAGAAGAAGGACAATTTAAAATTGTATTTCTTTGATTTTCTGTATTGCTACTGGCTCGTACACATGACAACTAGTCGTTGAGTGGTATTCAAGTTTATGAAAAGTTTTAACTTTAGTTATCTACTCTGTTTAATGACTTCCACGCGTTATATCTATTTTTCCTTTGGGTTAAGGCTGACTTGTTCTACTGGGATTGAGTAAGTGTCATCACGTTCATTTTTGGGTCTTGACAAATAGAGTCAGTGACCTGGGGTCAAGTCCAGCGGCGTGATGCGGTTCATGCTACTAGATACAAAACAGTCATAGTGGACCACAACCCGGTCCGAATAGTATAAGTTATTGGAAAAAGTATACAAAATAGACCTAATTTAAAACTATTTACCATTAATAGACCCAATATAAATTATTTGCCCTTAATGGACCCATTACCCAAACTATTTACCTCTCTACCCACTTACCCCTTTCTATTTCGCGTGTTGACGTTATGCTGATGTCAGCATAAATACTATGAAATACTCTGATGGTATATATATACCATAGCGGTATCATATAGAATGATCGCAGTCCTTTGTGATATTCTGGCGTAATTGGTATATATGTTTTTTTTTTTAAAAGAAATGAAAAAATAAAAAAAAATATTAAACTCTAAATTAGTTGATTATATACTCTGTCGATATATTTATACCATATCAGTATTATATAGGATTAAGATTAATCATCTATGATATCTTGTTGGTATATGTATACCTTATCGGTATATCATACAAGCAAGTGTTGACGTCAGCATGATGTCTGCGCGTTAATTTTAATATTAGGAGGTAAAATTTTAATAGTATGAAGGTATAAAATGTAAAGGATATATGAATGTAAATAGTTTTCTTTGAAGAGGTACAAACTTAGTTTTTCCTAAGTTATTCGAACATACTTTCCCAGAGTAACTAGTTCCTAATATTCTCCCTTTTTGGTTTCTTTTGTTGTTGTATGTATACGTGAGAAGTTATGTATAATACATTACTGTGTTTTTGTTTGGTCTCATCTAATATTTATGTTCTTTAATTCTGAGTATGCATAAAAATATACTTAAATTATTATAAAGTTGAACAAGTAAGGATAAATGTTCTGTATGACAAATTTCACGTGATTGATCATGTATAACGTGTATGTATCTTTGTTCAATTTTATGATAGTTTAAAATCAAGTCTAATCAAGAAAAATATTCAACCAATAATTTGACTTGATTTGATATTAAATAAAAAAATTTGGATTGATTTGATTTTAATTTGAAAAGCCAATCCGAGACCAAACCAATCCGGCTATATAATTATATGTTTGTATGAATACTAAACAAAATATTCAAATTCCAAAAAAAAAAGTCCAAGGTTGAAAATTCCAAATTTAATTAGTTTGATTGTATTTGTAGATTTAAAAATCTGACACAAATGATTTGATTTGATAGTTTAAAAATTCGAACCAATCCGATTCATGTACTCCCTTACTTTAAATAATGAAGTGTAAGAAACACACCTAACCTATTTCATTTTTTGAGTTTCATACCTAAACTATTGGTTATGTAAGTTTCATACTTAAACTATCAATCATTAATTTGAGAAATACACTTTAATGGTGTGAGTGATACACTTTTTTTAATTTAAAAGAGCAAAAACTTAAGCGAAAAGTACTTAAGTAGATCCGTTTTAATAAATGATTACTGATTTTAATAATATTTTTTCATTTATTACCATTTATAGCAATATATAACAATACTATGATAAATCTGCACTTGTATTAAAAGTGCATCATGCATTCAATATAAATATATTATAACTGTTTAGTGAAAATAATTTTTTTATTGCTATAAATGATAAATATTTTCTTAATCTAGTATATCTATGTAAGTTTCTCAAAGAATGACATTCACATGGATATAACAATTCACCTTAACCAAAAAAAAAAAAATTATTAGTATTAGTTAAAATTAAACTATCACCCAAAAATAAAATTAACTTTTAAAATATTTTTCTTACTCCACTCCACCACCCCCTCCCTATACGCTACGACAATCCCACCTCTACCTCCACCTCCACCCTCACTCCCAAGTTTTTCTAAAAAAACTTATATAATTTTTTTTAAAAAAGATCACTTCAACCCTAACCCCCTTCCCCTCCAATTCACCCACTCATTGCCCAAAAAAATTAGATATTATTTTTATTTTTTAATAAAAATTCTACCCCACCTCATCTAACCTTTCTGCTCTCAATTTTATTTATTTTTTTTTTACTTTTTTCATTTTGTGCTAAGATATATAATTTTCTTGGGAAAGTATTTTTTTCTACCACCATAGTGAATATTACAAAAATAAAAATTTATTTGAAAAATAGACCTTTTTTTATAATTTTGTGATATGTTTTAGAAATATTTTATTTTATTTTGTGGAGGGGGGGGGGTTAAGTAGGGACGTAGGGGGTGGAGTAAGAATTTTTTAACT
>JAOTQR010079452.1:0-10571 GCA_025774065.1 Solanum ossicruentum
AAGCTCAATTACACAATATTTGCAAAATTTTCCAATGTCACAATTTACCTCAAGTAAAATATTTACGGGGTCTAACAAATTCGGTGACTGTTGAAGTGACTACATTTTGTAACGAATTACTTCCTATTCAAGTTGGGGTTGCTGGTTTATTGTGAATGCTTAAAAGCTTGTTGGCTTTAAAGATTTGACTAAATCTTGTCTTCTAAATGTGTATCGAGTCAATTTCAATGTCCTATTTGGCCAATGGTTGTCGTTTCATGGTGTCGATTTGTCTCAGAATGTTGTTTTGTATATGCTAATCTACTTAGTTTACTCAAACTATGCTTTGGTTCAAGTCTTACTTGTTGGGACTACTTTACGTGCTCTTTAGTTTGCTGCATCATTCAAATCGATGAGTTGTCTAAGTTACCTTCTATACGTATTTTTAGTCTTTAACCTGTGGTCTAGTTTTCCTGTACCTGTATCCCTTTTTCTTGTCAAATTTTCTTCCCAAAAGATTTTTGTTTTTCCTTGAGTTTTCCTTGTTGGAAATGACCAGAACTACTTTTTAAACTTGCTGCTACCTTCCTCTTTGTGGTCCTTGAGATGTTAAATTGTTCAAGTTTGGAAATCTAGCCTTTTAATTCTGTGGTTGTAGTTACATTTTCTCTCCATTAAATCAAGTCTATTTGGGGTGTGTGTGTGTGCGTTTAAGCTCCAATCATGGCTTCATGATTGCTTATCGATGTGTTTGATTTCAATCTCTTCTTGCTAATAAATGATTAGTGTTGCCTCTCAATAAGCATAATGATATAAGTTGTATATAGTTCATATCAATTTAGTTTGGTTCAACAAACAAAAGGTAGCCAGTTTCACATTTGCCACGTATGATATGTTTCTTTTTCTAGTTTAATGTGTTATTCTCTCATTTTGTGATGTGGATGTACACAGAATTTCATTCCCTTTTCTTTTCTCACTTCAAAACCCTTCTCAAACATTTCTTTCATGTCATTAAAGTAATCATGGTTAGTTTCCACCCCCTTTTCTTAAAGAGGTGGAATGGTTGTAGGCATTCTGTTTAAGGTTTCTCTCTTTGCGCATAAGTTGCTAATTTTTTAATTTTATGCCCCCCTTTGATATATAAACTATGTATAATCTTCTTGGCTTAATTAGTAGCAGTAGCCTGCACAAGTTCTAAAAGATTATGGCTTATGTTCTGATTTAGTTCCAGTATAGTTAAAATATGTTAGATTTAAAGATGTGAAGTGTTTTGAGCTTGATTTCACAAGTCATTAATTATGAAATTGATAGTTCTATTTAGTGCTAGGGTATTTCATTGTTTAGTGTAGTATATACATTTCACAATTTATTTGGCTTATCTTTTTACTCAATATCATAAAAGGTTGAATTGCCTTCCTAATTATTCTTTTCTCTTTACTTGCATCAACACTTGGGAACAAGTAGAGTCTCAATTTGGGATTCCCGAAAAAGTTAGAGTCTCATGACTCAACACCATCATACCCGCACATGGAGTCAATATCTTAGACTATCTCGAATAGCAAGCCAAACAAAGGGATCTTGCTTAGAGTCATCCATGACTACTCATATTTTTATTATTTATTTGCTTATTTATTTTTCTTTACAATATAAACTTTCTTGTGTTACTTAAATATGTTACCACCCTTGATCCACATAACTAGCAATGATATAGATTTTTGGGTTTGGGCACCTCTAGCTAGGAGTAAATATTTGTTACGATGTTAGCTTCTCGTTCTGTTTTCTAAAAAAAAAACCAACATTTTGTCTTAAGCAAAGCTATTTGTTAAACAAGGAACGATCCACTATTTTCAAAAAACAAATGTAAGTCATTCCATCCCAAATACACAAGAGTTTTGAATTGCCAAAGTTTGTCCATTAGTTTTACTTAAAAAATCTTTTCTCATTCAATTACTTGGGTTTTCAATTTTTCTTAGCATATTTTTAGCTTTAAGTAAATCAACCATTTTTCTATAGCCTTTGTCATTTTACTTCTATTTTAAAATATTTTTAAATTTAAAGCATGTTATCATCTTCGTACTTTATTTTGTTTTGATTAATTAACCTATCTTCGATCGGTTAACTGTTTGTAATAGATTTTAAAGGGTGTCTTACACCTTCCCTTTAGAATAATTAGAACCCTTACCAAGAATAACATAAGTAGACCACTAATTTGAAGTTAATTTAACATCTCTTTAGCAAAAATAGGTATCCTAATTTACCTTTAAAATAATTAGATGGCGACTCCCTGTGTTAATTAATTAGGAATCACCAATATGTTGTACACTATTTGACCTCGAGTTAAAATGGGGTATAACACCCTCATTTTGTCATAATGGGCTCCTTTTAAAATTCTTACCGCATTGTTAGATCTAGAACATTAAAATTAGTATGGTTATGTAGTTGGTTTGTGAAAAACAGACATCAAATGGGCTTGGAACACCCCAGAGAGTATTTAGATTTAGTTGGTGCAACTGCAGCAAAATAACCCTCTGCGTTTGCAGAGGCTAAAGGGGGACCAACCTACACGTTCATGGAGTCATGCCCACATTCATGGAGTGTATGCTGCCACAAAGCTCCACGCTCATGGAGCATCTGTCGCGTTCGTAGAGTTCAGTGAACCGGTGGAATTATATAAGAGTTCATTCTCGTGAAAATGATAAATACAAACTTGTAACAATGATAAATAAGTGAATACATATCCGTTTTTAGAGATTCAAAAGTCTAAATTATAGGAAATATTTTGAGGAACATCATGGAAACCTCAGATTTCAGCTTTGGTATGTATTTCGAGGTAAGAATAACTATTTTTGTTGAGTGTAATGTCATAAATTGCCGAATACATTATGTTGCGATATCTTGGCCTTTTCTTATCAAAATTGAGTAAAATTTGGGTCTAAAGTATACTAATTTTCGAGTCTTATGCCATGGTATAGTTGGATTGTTTTGTTTAGTCATATTTTGGAGTAATTTGATACAAAAGCTGCTGATTGTAAACTTTTTTCCAGTAAGAAATGTCACTCAAATTTTGGGTTGTTTCTTATTGTTTCGAGCCTTATTTTGAGCTCAATGTCTGGCTTTTGACTCAGGCTGATGTATAGGTTGTTTTATGAGGGTTGGATTTGTAATTAGGTTGTGGGCCCTATTTTTTCCATTTTAGTTGCAAGTAACATATTTTCCCCTGTTTCTTGAGATATTACGGGAAAAACAACCATATTTATATTATGATTCGTGTTTTGATAGCTGAGCGACATTTGGAAGAGATTAAGAAGGGTAAAGCTCGCGTGGACTAATTTAAAGCATGTGGATTCTCCTTCTAGGTAGGCTAGGTTTTCCTATCCCCTAGATGGAACTGATATATATCTATTGGATAGTTGTTTGTTGTTTGAAATTCCTGAATAAAGCCTATATATGTTAGTTGAGACTGTGATTTTCATGTGGCCACTTTAATAGATATAATTGTTGGAGTAACTAATTGTGGAATTGTTTTGGGCTACGATGGGCCTATTAGAGGCTAGATATGATCTTGTGCTACTTCTATTATTACGTACGTATAGTCGCTAACTTGTACACCTATTTGGGTTGTCTGATATTGGGAAATATACTAAATTTTGGGACACTAGTTACGTGTTGTATTCCTGATTATGGGCTGAGGTTTTTCCATTGTGATCCTATTTGTGAGATATATGTTATACGCTAGATTGTCTGTTGTTCTTGGGTATATTTGTGGCATTTATCAGCTAGGCTGTCTACTATTCTGTCCTAAGAGCTTGTTAGATTTATCAGCTATCCTATATATTAGTTACTTATACATATCAGCTGGGTTGTTTATCGTTGTTCTAGGCACCTACGCTACTTTTGCTTATCTATTTCCTATGGTCCTTAGCCTATGCTTAAGCCAGTGCTGCCCTAGATTTACATTGTTTAGGCCCTATACTGATACAGATACACAAGGGTTTCACATGAGAGGAACAAGTACTGGGAGACCAGTTGAGCAGTTGACTAACCCTGGGTTCGAGTCCTAAATGATTATTTTGGGGTTTTAGTCTCTGATGACTATTCCTATTGTTCAAGTTCCAGATGATGTTTCTTGTGGTCCGAGTCTCGAGTAGCTTTCCTCTGGTCTGAATCTTAGGTGACTCCCTATGGTCCGAGTCTCGACTGGCTTTTCTTGTGGTCCAAGTCCTGGATGAAATTTTTGAGGTTTGAGTTTTGGATGAATTTTCCTAAGTTAGTGGTCTATCTAATTCTTCCATGGTTAGAGACTGAGTTGATTGTCAGGTCACTTGGCCCTGGCTGACTTCCCTGGCTAGAGGCTAGGTCAGAAGGGGGTGCGAGTCCCTAAGTGATAGTACTGGGTTCAAGTCCCCATGTGGTATTGTATCCTATACTGGTTGAGATCTCATACTATCTATAACTGATTCTTGTATTCATACTCTTACCCTAATTGTTTGTGCGGTATCTTCTGGGCATATAGGGTCCCAATAGGCATACAGGCATAAACTCTAAGGCCTTACACCCATGTATAACACTATATGTCAATCATGTGACAGTTGCTATATAGTTCTGTTTGGGTTTTGTCAATAGATTTTATTGTACATTGTCTGGTCCTAATCGATTGGATTCTTCTAGTACTGCAGACATAGGTTGACACTTGACCATTAGGTTTCTTGGTTAGTACCATTATACATCACTTAGGTTCACTCAGTTGGGATTTTATGGTTCTATAGACATGCTTATATTTTGTCTTGGGTTCAGATTGCTGGCATTACATCATCTTACTATATTTGGCATTTCCATATTTGTTGTACTTCACTTAGTCGGCTGATAATGCCTAATGGGTACCTTCCACTAATACTCACCATTACTCTTCTCCATCTACTTGTCATGCAGGTCCAATTATGCGTTGTGGGCTTTGATCTAGGGGGTTTATAGATGTTTTAGGAGACTTTGGTGAGAATCAATAGTTTCGGGGTATTCTACAATCTTCTTTCATTCATTTGGTCATCTTTTGTATTCAAACACCGTCCTTGTATATCTATAGTTTTATCTTGTATGTGTAGGATGCTATTCTGGTTATGTGTGTGTGTGTATGTATGTGTGTATGTATATATATATATATATATATATGTTGAATTTATAGTAGCTCTATAAGGGTAACTTCTAGGTTCTAGGGTAGGTTGTTTTTGGCTTGTTTTCTGTGTTACTAATTACTATTAGAATTAGTTATTCAGGATAGGTACCATAGGTATTGGGTTGGGTTTCTTGTAGGTGGGTCTAATAGGCGACATTTTGATATGAAAGGCCAAGTCATGACATTAATCAAGTGTCATAAGTCTAAAGTAAAAATAATGTTTACCAATGACCAATCATAACAATCTAATCCGATCATTTAGAGTACTATCAAGACCTGTGTAGGATTTTCTCTAACCAACAACCATCTCTTATGAGTTATTGATGATATAATGAAGCGATGTTGTAGCCACATCCATCCAATTCCTTTCTAGGATAAAGGACATCCCATCGGTGGATCCACAATCAATAACATCAAGTCCTATTTTAGGACAATATGGAACCATCTAGTTCTGTGGTTCAATCCTCACGTATACTGGCTATATAGGTATTGAGTTTGAATTGTTATTTACTCTCACTCAATTCAATGCTCAATACTCCTCCCAAGACTTAACATACTCATAAGACTTCAATCAATCCCTACTTTGAACTATGCACCAACATTGGTATATAGCAGCCATTGCCGAAATGATCATGTCATAAGTAATGGTTACACATCTGATATGATATGGAAATTCTTCTGAAATGACCGAGTCGTAAGGAAGGTGGCAATCACAATGAAATTATCAGGTCGTAAGGTGTGGTGTAGATTACCTTTGGCAAGTAATCTTCTCTCACTATTGGGGGATCCACATCAGGAAAATTCATGTAATAGCTCGTATGAGTTTGAGATGTGCGTTATGGCCACATCCCCATTATACACGAGTCTTTTGGCATTTCATACATCATGGATTTCATAACACACTGTTATATTACTCTTCTTTGGTATATACCTCTTTCTATAGTATTTGTCCTCGTCATCTAACATTGAATGCAGGTTTGATAAGTCATATGCATACATGCCCTCATACTTAGTATATTCAAATGTACTAACGCATACTTTTTCCTACATGATCTAACCATGTAGGGACCAGAGACTATATTTATCCACCATTTGATGGCTAGCTCAGAGTTGGTGAAATTGTTGGGGTGAGTCCTATCTTCCAAGGGCAAGCCACTATCCATGTACCTTATGTTGCCTTCTTTTATGCCATTTACTTTTAGGGTAAGCCCAGGACACGTCTAGGCCCCCGTCCTATTCTATGGCTAGAGGCATTGTTGGACATCTTATAGAGTTTTGTACATATATATGTTATGTGTCATAGTCGAAGATTATGATTATGGCTATGGTTATCCATTGGACATAGTTATTATGAATTGATTATGTATACTATGATATGGATTTATGTTATGATTTGGAAATCCTAAGTCCAATTTTGCCCCTATAGAGTTAGTCGTACTTACCCACCCCTTAGTCCTTATGTGCTATGTGTTATGTGAATCCATGTTAATCCCTATCCGTATGACATTCCCATAGCATGATTCTTACTTTTTCTTCCCTTAGGACTATTTGGTTACTATTTCATATGCACTTCCAAACTGATGATGTGTGAATGGATGCTATGAGGCTTGTTTGGGGATTCTCAGGTTCCTATTCGTCATGTCACTCCTAGACCCTAGGTGTAGGTCATGACACCCCAATCTAGCTGACCTATGTACATCTTTGGCCAGATCACTTTTTCCATCACCTTCAATGTGTGGCACACTACCCATGGAAATGCTACTAATGGTGTCAGCCATCATGTTAGCCTTTCCTTGGTGATACTTCACACTCATGTCAAGTCCTTGTGTAGTTCTAACCACCTCCGTTGCCTCAAATTGATATCCCTCTTGGGTGGATACATGTTGGAGGCTCTTGTGGTCAGTGTAATCATCCATATAAACCCCTTACATATAATATTGCCAAATCTTCAAGGCAAGCATTACTGTCGCAGGTTTAAATCATGAGTCGGGTAAATCTTCTCATGCACTTTCAATTACCTCGAGGCATAAGAAATCACCATAACCATTTTGCATTAATGCACACCCCAACCCAATCCTTGATGCATCAAAGTAAACAACAAACCCACCAGTTTCTTCTGGCAATATCAATATTAGGGCCGAAGTTAGTTGATCCTTCGAAGTTTGGAAAGTTTTCTCACACTCATCCATCCATAAAAACTTAACTTTCTTTCCGGTCAACTTGGTGAGTGGGGACAATATAGAGGAGAAATCTTGCAGAAACATCTATAATATACAATTAGGCCTAAGAAACTCCTTATGTTGGCAGGATTCAATGGGCTTGGCCAATTTTTCACCATCTCGCTCTTCTTAGGATCAACCTTGATACCATCACGTGATACTAGATTGCTAAGGAAGGTGACCTTATCTAGTCAAAACTCACGCTTTTTAAACTTCACTTAAAGCCTTTGCTCACTTAAGGTTTGCAATACCATCCTCAAATGTTCCATGTGCTCTTTCTCGCTTTGTTAGTAGATTAGAATCTCATCATTGTACACGATGATGAATATGTCAAGGTAGGGCTTGAACATCCTATTCATAAGATCCATAAATATAGTCGTGGCATTAGTGAGACCAGATGACCTCACTGGAAATCGAAGTGACCATACATAGTTCGAAATGCCATGTTTGAAATGTCACTTTGTCTCACCCTCAATATATCATCGGGAGTAGGTATTTGTTCTTGATAGTGACCTTGTTGAGATATCGATTGTCTATGCACATACAGAGTGATTCATCATTTTGTCACGACTTGGACCTAGGGCCTAGCCTTGACACATTGAATGTGAAACCTGAAGGCATCCCGTCCATGCCTTGTGTTGATATCATAAGCATGCATAAGGTAAATAAGCATACATAAGAGAATAGGCAAGCGGAAGTACATAACGTAAGAATGCAGTAGTTCCCGTAGGGGAATATAAATCAATCCATTGGATCCAATCACGCCTCTACATATAGATCTTGTGAGGTCTGCACATAGCTCACTAGCTCACCATCAAGATATACACCAAAGAAAGAAAATGATAAAGTCTCAATATAAAGGAAAAACATCATAAGAGCTTATCCTTGAAGCATGGGAACTCACCAAAAAGTCTTCAAGCTCTAGAATCCAAATCGAGCCACGGAATGGAATAGTTACTTCATCGTCCATCTCTACTTGATTAGATCATGTAGGCAAAGAAGTATGCATTAGTACATGGAATGTACTAAGTATGTAGGTATTCCATGAATCAAAGGACATCACAATAATATCAGTATATATAATCATAATCAATGGAATAAAGACACAATATGTATGAGCATGCAAGTTTAAAATCATTAGAAGAAACATAATCATTTCATAACCTTAACATACATATGTGGGATGGACCAGAACCGACATATAAGACCATGCAGACTATTACATAGAATCTTGATGTTCACTTTACACCAAGCTAGGAGGAGTCTACTTTGCAAAGGTAGACTTGATTCTCAACCTATGGACTCTATCCTAGCACAGTGAGAACCATCATTTGACTCCATCTTTTAGGATCTATCCTAGCACGGTAAGTGTCTATAAGCACACCTTTAAGGCATTAAAACATGAACATCATTCCTATGGTAGCATATAATTATGGGATCATGGTATCTACCAAAGCCCTCTCGATGCTAAGTTATATCCCACAGAATACATAAATCATGCATATACATAGATATCAGCACAGTTCATACTCTATTAAAAGCATACTTCCATAATTTATAAATAATCATCATATCTTTCATATAAACATCAAGTTATAAGAATAGTCCATCTACTTTAATTTTAATCGTAGTGTGGGTAGACATTCCAAGCTTAACATCATCACAACTATTAGGGTCTTCATCACCCTCTTGTCATGACTCGGACCTAGGTTCTAGGAGTGACATAGTGAATGGGAACCCAAGAGTCCCCAAACAAGCCTCAAAGTATTCATATTCACATCATCTGTTTGGAACCGTTTAAAGAGATAATAAACACATAGTTCTAAGGGACAGGAAAGTATGACTCACACTATGGGGATATCATAGGGATAGAGATTTGTATGGATTCACAAACATATAACACATAAGTACTAAGGGGCGGGTAAGTATGACTCACTCTATGGGGGCAAAGCGGGACTTAGGATCTTCCACATTTCCATATCATAAATTCATATCATATCTTAACCAAATGATAATAACCATATCCAATAGATAGACATAACCATAATCTCCAAATAACAAGACATAGCATAAATCCATACAAGAGTCTATAAGATGTCTAACAACACCTCTAGACGTAGAGTAGGACAGGAGCTAAGACATGTCCCAGATTCACCCTCAATGTAAATAGCATAAACAGAAGAAACATAAGGTAGATAGATGCTGGTTTGTCTTTGGAAGATAGAACTCACCACAACACTCTCGAATCTGATCTAACTATCAAATGGTGGATGAAGGTAGTCTCTCATCCCTACATGGTGAGATCATGTAGGTAAATGTATGCATTAGTACTTCTGAATGTACTAAGTATGCAGGCATGTAATGCATATGAACTTAGTAAACATGTAGTCAATGTTAGATAACAAGGGCATATAATAAAAAGGGATATATAGCAAAGAAGAGTAATATAAGAATAATCCATGAAATGCCATAATGCTTCCATATATAGATGGGATGTGATCATAACTGACATCTCAAACTCATGCGAGCTATTACATAAATTTTTCCAATGTAGACCTCGCACGAGTGAGAGAAGGTTACTTGCCAAAGGTAATCTACACTACACCTTACGACCTAATCATTTCAGTAAAGGGTACCATATACCTATGCTAGCACATAGTTCAAGAGAGAGGAAGAGAACCCTTGGAGATAGCCCTAACGCCTCCAATCTTATTAGGTGCTAAGTCATCATTCCACAAGAATACATATACATATACATGCTTTCAAAAGAGGCACAAGTCATCTCAAATCATTTCAATGCATACTTGGTCTTAAAAGCTGTCATGACCAAAACTAGGGCCCAGACGTGACACAACGAACGGGGAACCCGAAGGGACCCCAAACAAGCCTCTTAGCATATCATACACAAATCCTTGGTCATGAAAGAAAGATAAAAACCAACAAGAGAGTAAAAATAGGGAAAAAGGGACTAAGGGAATTCTTTGATAACACAAGAATATAGAAAGTCAAGCTTGAAGCATCGACACGTCATAATATGCTAACAACACCTAAAAAATTAGAATGGAGCGAGGGCTAAGACACTTTCCGGGCTCACCCTCATAATATCAAATAACAACTGTCACACCTCTCCCTGGGGTCGTGACCAGTGCCCGATAGGGGCACGTGAACACATGCTAAGCCAATTTCCTTTATAATCGAAGCCT
>JAOTQR010079453.1:0-10570 GCA_025774065.1 Solanum ossicruentum
TATTTAAGCCATTCTTGGATGTGTTCGTGATAGTGTTTATAGATGACATTTTGGTATACTCAAGGTCAGAAGAGGATTATGCAAATCACTTACGACAAGTATTATAAGTTATTCGTGGTCGACAGTTGTATGCCAAGTTTTCTAAATGTGAATTTTGGCTAAACTCAGTGGCATTCTTGGGTGATATTGTATCTGGGGAGGGAATAAGAGTTGATTCACAAAAGATAGATGCTGTGAAAGATTGGCCAAGGCCAACGACGCTCGCAGAAGTTCGGAGCTCGTTAGGTTTGGCAGGTTATTACAGAAGGTTTGTTGAAGGTTTTTCTTCCATTCTGCACCTCTAACAAAGTTGACACATAAGGCAACCAAGTTCCAATGGAATGATGCATGTGAAAGGAGCTTCCAGGAACTGAAAAATAAGCTAACTTTTGCACCTGTGCTAGTACTTCCAGAGGGCACTGAGGGGTATATTGTGTATTGTGATGCTTCGGGAGTTGGCTTAGGGTGTGTGCTGACACAATATGGCAGGTTAATTGCTTATGCATCCAGGCAACTACGACCACATGAGAAGAATTATCAAACTCATGATCTTGAACTAGCAGCGGTTGTTTTTGCTTTGAAAATATGGCGCCACTATTTGTATGGGGTTCACGTTGATATATATTTTGATTATAAGAGCCTGCAATACATTTTTAAGCAGAAGGATCTAAAACTGAGACAACGGAGATGGCTGGAGCTGATAAAAGATTATGATGTTGATATAGTATACCATCTGGGGAAGGCAAATGTGGTAGCTGATGCTATGAGTCCTAAGGAAGTTATGACTACTGGTGATCAGGCCATGGTTAGTCAAGGGTTGGCTAAGGATCTACGTCAACTAGCTAGTTTGGGAGTTCGCCTTCTTGAAACTCCAAAGGAAGGGGTAATTGTACATAATGTAGCGACGTCTTCATTGGTAATGGAGGTAAAATAAAAACAGTTCGAGGATCCAGTTCTACGACAACTTAAGGAAAAGGTGAGTCAGAGTGCAATAAAGGGCTTTGTCTTATAGAAAATGGAGTGCTTTTCTGCCAAAATAGATTATGTGTACCTGATATTAATGGGTTAAGGAAGAGGATTATGGAAGAAGCTCACCATTCCCGATATTCCATCCATCCAAGATCGACTAAGATGTACCATGACCTGAAGGGAGTATTTTGATGGGGAGGCATGAAAAAGGACCTTGCAGAATTTGTGGCTCAATGTCCAAATTGTCAACAAGTGAAGGTAGAACACCAAAAGCCAGGAGGTTACATGCAATGTATAGAACTTCCAACTTGGAAGTGGGATATGATCAATATGGACTTTGTAACTGGTTTACCTCGCTCATTTCAGAGGTATTACTTTATATGGGTAATAGTTAACAGACTCACAAATTCAGCATATTTCTTATCTATAAGGGGTGATTATACAGCAGAGGAGTATGCTAAACTGTACCTCAAGGAGATAGTCAAGCTACATGGAATCCCAATCTCTATTATATCAGATCGAGGGGCTCAATTCACTGCAAAGTTTTGGAAGTCTTTCCAAAGGAGCTTAGGAACATAAGTAAATTTGAGCACAATATTTCACCCTCAAACAGACGGTCAAGCAGAACGCACCATTCAGACACTCGAAGATATGTTGCGAGCTTGTGCATTAGACTTTAAAGGTAGTTGGATGAACCATTTGCCCCTTACTGAATTTGCTTATAATAATAGTTACCATTCAAGTATCAAGATGGCACCTTATGAAGCTTTGTATGGAAGAAGTGTAGATCACCAATTGGATGGTTTGAAGTGAGAGAAACCACCTTACTTGGGACAGATCTAGTGCAGCAAGCCGTGAAAAAAGTTAAGGTAATACAACAACGTCTAGAAACAGCCCAAAGTTGTCACAAATTATATTCGAATGCTAGGAGGAGATGGCTGGAATTTTCAGTAGAAGATTGGATATTCTTAAAGGCATCTCCAATGAAAGGGGTTATGAGATTTGGTAACAAAGGAAAACTAAGACCACGTTACAAAGGATCTTATAAGATTATTAAGAAGATCAGGCATGTTGCATATGAGTTAGAACTACCCCAAGAGCTTTCTATGGTTCATCCAGTTTTCTATGTATCAATGCTTCAAAAATGCATAGGTGACCCATCCCAAATCACTCCTATCGAGGACGTGCAGGTTACAGAAGATCTCACTTATGAAGAGGTACCTGTTGCTATTTTGGATCGTCAAGTTAGGAAGCCGAGGAATAAGAAAATAGCTTCAGTAAAGGTACTTTGGAGAAATCAGCAAGCCGAAGATATAACTTGGGAGGCCGAGGATGCTATTAAGTCTAAATACCCTCATTTGTTTGAAGCTAAAGAGGACACCCAACATGCAGAATTGGAACACTAATAGGTGCATGTAATTGAATACTTATTTTTTTTGTTGTCAAAGGTTTGTTTAAATAAAGTTTTATACATGGTTAAGCTACCCAATTTTGCTAACATTCGAGGACGAATGTTCCTAAGGGGGGGGGAGGATGTAACACTCCACATTTTACATGTACTAATGCTATGCGAATAAATCATGATATGGATTAGTCCAAGTAGCATCAATTCTTGAAAGTTCTTGATTCTTGTGTTAGCGGGCGATATGAGCGTCTAACGCTTAAGAAGGTCTTGTCTACATGTGCTTTATGTTAAATTGAGGATACCACAATCCTAAAGAAAGTAAGAGAATTAAGGTGTTTGTATGAATTAATAATCTAGTAGGTGAGTCACCTACTTGCTTAGCTTGAAATTACTAGCTAAACGGAGACGAGGTTCGACGTCAAATTTGTCCAAGCTCGATTACGGATAAAATCAGTTTTAAGGGTGTAATTTTAGCCCATGTTTTAGCATCATAAGTGGACCTCATTTTCAGTCCAACAAGAGTGTAATAAAGGCCCAAGTATAACACAAATCACTTGACCATTTGGGCCAAAAATGGATTAAGAGAAAAGCTGAAAATTGGCAGCCCATGTCCATTAAAATGTGATGCCCATTTTGACCCAATTTTGGGGAACTAACTGCTGACTAATAAGACTAAGTGTATGTGCTATTTGTTGGTCAAGATGTCAAAGAAATTTTAGCCAAATAGCTTTATAAAAGGGGTCAAAACAGTCCCCTAAACATTCTGCACTTACAAAGAAAAACAAAAAAACAGCTTTACTCTCTAAATTGTCTCTCAACATTTCTTGACCTTAAACAGCAGCCAAATGACTCTTTTAGGTTTCTTAAGGAGGATATAAACTTTGAAGATAAAGGTAAGTGATTATAATTGTGTTTTTGGTAATATTTCTTCATAAAAATCAAGAAGTATATGATGATATGTCATTCCGGAAATTCTGGACAGCTTGTGTCCAGAAAATTGCTGCACTCTTACCTTTTATTTTAGTGATTTCTAAATGGTTTGTGGGTTGTATTATGAAGAAAATTTGATGTTCTTAACATGATTTGAGTTGTAGACATTAACCTAAGGTTGCTGCCCAAATTTTGGTTTCATTTAACAAATAAGTTTTATTGTGCTATCTTAAGTATTATGTTGGTTGGAAGTTATGGGTTGTTGGATTTATAGCTATTTGCTCATGTTCTTAATGAATTCTTAGGTATTTTTTTAAGACTGGATTAGCACTATTTGTATGTGTTAATGTTATTGGAATAGTTTGGTTAGAGTTGGAAAAGGTTTGGAATTGTCGTCGTCGAAATGTAGCGGGGGGAGGGGGGAATAATGTTATGCTGTCCGTTTGTAAGTTGTGTAGAATTATAGTATGTTATTCCACGACTTACCCCTGATTTGGGACTGTTTTTAGACTATATTAAGACTGGCCTTATGTGGTAAAACCATTGAAAATAATTTTGGTAAATTAAAACAGTTCCGGGATTGTTGATGTCGAAGTATGGTGAAAAGATATATCGTTGTGACGCTTGTCTGTATGTTGTAAAGAATTGTTGTGTGTTGTATTTTTTGGGCTGTTGGGGGATTGTTAAGGGACTGAAAATAATATGTACATGAGATGTACATAAAAATGATTGTTAGAAAAAATATTTATAAGTGAAGAGGTTGAAGAAATGTCTTTGCGTCACTAATTGAAAGCTTGCTGTCCGGGTGATCATTTTTATGATATTGGACTGCCTAGAAGTGTTGTGTTGCTGCCAATACTAGTTTTATCATCTAATATGGTCTAGATAAATATTTGAGGAAAAAGCAGCCACTCCAAGGTAGTAACAAGGTCATACAACGAGGTATGTAAGACTATTTGATTTCGTATCATTTGGCATGAAACATAGATCCTTCGGTAAGTAAAGACATTTATCTACTCCTACATGACAAGAAGCCATGTATTCACTCTTTTACATATTTATATGCTCCTATATATAGTTACCTTCAATTGTACATACATACGTGGATACCAAGTACATGAGTTTTTTGTTGCTAAACAAAATCCATGAGTTGTTTCATTTCATACGCATTTCATTGTTTATTTAACATACTCTCTTCATTGCCATATTGTCTTAAATGATTATTTACATGTCACATGCTGCCTATATAGCCTTATAACTTTAATATTTTGACCACCAAAAGAATCATCTCAAAGGTAATTGAAAGATGAAGTAAAGTATATAGTTTTTTATGGGTGGTAGCCGGAGGGGTGGAAGCATCATCTAGCCAAGGACGATCCTATCATGGGTGGTAGCCCGAGAGGTTAAGGTATAACCTAGCTATGGATGATCCTGATACAGTTTATCACTGATTAGTTGGTCATTTACAGTTTATGATGTGTACAGATTTTACAGTAAAGGTAAAGCAATATAGAGAACATAAAGTATACGATCCCAAAGTATATATAAAAGTGGTCTCTTATTCCACACCTGTGCATAGTTTCATTTGACGTTGTTACTTCACATACAGTATTTCATGCCTTATATACTCAGTACATTATCTCGTACTGACGTCCCTTTCAGGGGACCTGCATTTCATGCTGCAGGTACAGGTGCTAGTAGATCCCCCTAGTAGAGTCCAGGCCATTCAGCTGTTGTTACCAAGCTCCAAGTCGCTCCGAAGCTTTGTGTGTGTCTAAAGTTTATATGTTTGTTTTATGTAGTGAGTTAAGGCGGGGCCTGTCCCGACCCTTACCTGATACTTTCTTATTTAGTGGCTTTGTAGACTATGTAAATTAAAGTGTGGTCATGTTTTGTACTTTCGACACCATGGCCCCAACGGCCTAGTCATATGCATTTTCCTTTGGCTTATATTTTTGTTTCCTTGCATAAAGGCATGTTAAATATAGAAATCCTTTATAAAATGTATAGAAAGTGCGTAGATACAGGTTGGTTCTCCCGAGCCTTATCGGCAACGGGTGCCGGTCAGCCCTAATGGGACTTGGGGCGTGACATTTATGCTCTCATAAGCCCATCTGTATAAGACTTAGGCTATAATGGAAGACTCCTCATCATCTATCCATAAAGACCCCCAATCAACTTAGTTGCTCGGGATGACACAAAATGCCTACCTCGACTCACTTCACATTGAACTCAAAGATATTGTTTAGACTCTTATAACAGTCATAAGTTAGAGCTTCACACATCTTTACACAATCATAGATACACATCTCAAGTCTCTTCTTATCTATTGAGCTATCCTCGTTTCACTAATCTCACCTAAGGGGCACTTGTACCCTTCCCATAGCATCACTTTCCTTATAAATTAACATCTATAATTAAGACTATCACTCCCACGATACTATCTCCTCTTTCACACTACTCCTCAAAATTCAAGCTTAGGGTCTAGTACTAATATGTGTATCCATTACACATCTCTTTAACGCTAACTTACAACTACTAGATAAATAATTAGGGAACATAATCCCACTAAAATCTCTTAGCCGGTATTCAATCAACACATCCCTCCCCCACAACTCCGTACCACTCACCTATTCAATCATATCTCCTTATCTGACTAAGCTCATAACTTTGATGAGTCCTATGAACTCTCACTTGCAATCATAAGCCTAAGTTAGGTTGATCACCTGAAAACACTCTTTCCCCTTATTCAAGATCCACACTTCACCCTTAATAGAAATAAATACTACAACACATCAACATACACTTCCTTCTAGTTCGGGAATGCTCTAACACATTCTGACTCTCTCTCTCTCTCTCTATACTTTATCTCATCATGACAATCATAGGATACTTTCGACTCTTTTCATCAAGCTTATGGCCATTGACTCATCCCTTCACTAGTTACCTAATGGATGCATATCTCTAACTACCAGCCTCAATCAATCACCACTCTCCTTACCTAGTCTCCTTCTCTCCCTCATTATCTCTCTAGTTAAGGGGTAACAACTTTACTTAAGGTTTTACAAGACCTTAAATCTCACTTTTAGTTGGCAATATCAAAATTCTTGGAAACATAATCTCTTTTATCATGCATAACATCAAAAGTAAGCAAAGATTCAGCTTATACCTGTCACAACCTCATGGAGTATTTCTATGAGCTGGGCAACTTTGCAGCACATAACTAGTCTGTAGCCTCACTCACACTAAGAATAGCATCTCTCTGATTTCCTTTAACAGATGGTGTAGATCTAGCGGGTTGGGCTTGGTTAGCCCACTTCGGACAATCCCTCTGAAAGTAACCCTCTTGTCCACACTTGAAGCAGCCGCAGGTTCCCAATTAACACCGTTCCAAATGAAGTTTGCCATACCTTCTACATTGTGGCTTTCCTTTACGGCCTCGAGCCACACTTCCTTGGGATGAAGGGTTCCAAATTTTGAAGGGTTGATTTCTCCTCGGCCTCAGATTATATCTTCCAAATTTTGAAGGGTTGATTTATCATCGACCTCAGTTTATATCTAATATTGGACATGGGTGCAGTCACCGATGATGGCATATACTTCCAAGGTCTCTGCAGATAGGGGACCCTACTTCCCTCCTCACCCATGCTTTCTCTATCTCACTCTCGTCATCCTCTTTTACCCATCGATTATGCATGACCAGCTGAGTAGTAGGCTCAAGCTTCTCGATACAGATGGTATTTTACAAATCCACGGTGTGTTTAGAAGACATGGTCTGCAACGTGTAAAACACGATTTAGAAAAGAAATCTTATAGACTTTGACTCTATCTCACGAACTTAGAATCTGAAAGAAGAAAAACAATTTCTAAATATCCTATAGCCTCCAAATTATGGAGGTGGAGCTCTTTACACGAATAATAAGGACTTTACAAGACGCGGCTTCATAGACTCCCTAGGACTCTTGAACTCGTGCTCTGATACCAAGTTTGTCATGCCTCAAGAGGGTACCCTAGACGTAACCGGCACTCAGAGATTATTGCTAGGCCCTAAGCGAACCACTTTGGCTCATCACATTCATTCCTTCATACATTCTACAATACAAACCAGCGGAAGAACAAAAAGAAATAAATGTGCTCATCTTCTCAAATCTCAAAATAATACTATAATAAAGGCTAGTAGAAAAGAAACTAGCTCATAGGTTTATCAATCAACAATCTGACTATAGTCTATGAAGCCTCTATCACTATTAGGTGGTGCCAATGACAGACCCATGGCTACCTTAACCAAAATAAAAGTTAATCAATAACTAACTCTAAAGCAATATGAAAATAATATAGGGTTCCTCCGAAGTAAGGAAGGCTCACCAATCCACTGAACGTCCAATGATCCTCAACGAAGCTTCTGCTAATGATCTCGATACTGTTATCTACATCATGAAATGATGTAGTCCTAGAGAGGGACATCAATACGTGAAATGTACTGGTATGTAAAATAGCTAAATGAAGCCAAAACAGGCAAAATAGTATGGAAATAACATCAACTCAACTTAAAAGACTCAACTCATCTCATCAACATTAACATTACCCCAATACCTCAAAGGCTCCCGCCCATTGTGGGGTAGGGAGGGTCGGATGTATGTAGCCTGATCCCTATGTTTAAAAACATAGCGCGACTGTTTATGGACGACCCATGATGAGCGTCGAAAGTTGCATTGACTAACTACTACGCAGACAGTTTAAAGAGTCATTTTGCTTTATTCCATCAATTTAGTAAAATATGCAAGTTTAAAGTAAATCATGCTCTTTTGAATATATATTTGAAAAGAAAGAATGATTCTGTTTGAAACCTCATACTCTATCAATGTCGCTTGGGAGTTTCTCTTAACCGACATCTGTCCTGCCGCGCACCTTTGAGTTAGGTGGGGCACAGTGAATAGGCATTGTTGCCACGCCTGTCCTACAATGTAAAAGATGTAGTCTGTCTATCTCTCTCTCACTTGGATCCAATAAGAATTGTCCAACTATTGGGACAAGAGTCGCTAGAACGTGTTACACGACTATCCTACACTAGCACACACAATTCTGGGGTGACACTGCTCACCCAACTCAGTGTTCAATATGCTCCCAAGACTAAAACATGCACCATTATCTATCGAATATATCTTCTTTAAACTCATGTTATCTATCTCCATCATTTATCAATGAAACTATTACGGAAAGTATATTTACATTGCCATTATTTTGTTCTCAAGTATCATTTAGACTGAATGCTCAATCCCATTAAACTCATTAGAATATCGATTGTTTTCAAATAAAAAATAATACTCATGTTTCAAAATAATCTCTATATACTATCAAAACTCTCTGTTAAATTACTATTCATGCTCAAAAGTCATATTCATGAAAACTCAAGAACATATGCTACAAGAAATTATCAGTATTTAATATGCTTCATATGACTATCAAATCTTAGTTTTCAAAATAAAGCATAAAAACAACCATAATATTTAATTAGGGTTCATATGAATGAAAACATGAACATATATCCAAACAATAACTCAACTTCAAGAAGATTATATACATAAAACTCATTAATATTGTAGAAACTTAAATCAAGAATTTATTCAAGATAATACTTCAAGAAAACAAGTGTGTAGACTCAAGAAAATTTCAGTTCTCATCTAACACCATCTATGGGACACATGGGAGAACAACTCCATATTTTTAGTTTAGCCTTACATTCTTTGGATGAAGATTGTGCTAATCTTCTTTAAGAACTTGACCCTTAATCCCTGAACCTTCAAACCCTTGCTTCTTTTTCTCTCGGGAATAAGCTTTAGACTTAGGAAAAATACTGAGTTTAAACCCTCTAATTGATATAAACGACCTTAATAGTCATTTATAGGAGTTGGGAGGGGTTGAGGATTTACCAAAATACCTTTCTTGAAATAAAAAAATAAAATTTCATCTCGTAACACCATGTACGCGTCGCGCTAGAAGCGCGGACATGTGTTATTTTGGGAATTTTCTCAAAACACGTTGAAAAACTAATTTCCAGGAAGAATACACATAAAACGCGTTCATCAAATGCGTTTTATGTGTAATTTTTTATAAATCGCTGGTCGTCATTAATCATTTGGTGTATATACGTTTATCCTTCACTTCATTCTTTTTCTTTCTGAAGTTTCGATGTAAAGAGTCCTCTACCAACTTTTTGGTTGATTTTTCCAATTCCCATCGAAAAAATGAAAAAAAATTATAAGTGGTAGTCCGCATCCCAGATGCGTCGCGCCCTGGGCACACACCCTCACTGTTTCTAGGAAAAATTACGAAAATTATTTTTCGACTTGATTGCTCTAAAATCGGGTCGTGACCATTTTCCCGTTCGATTTTCAGCCCTGATCGCAAATTCGATCTCAAATTTTCCATCGGAGTTTTGGAAGACGCATTATGCGCATGATTACGTTTTAGGGGCGTTTCAGAAATTTTACGGGGTATTACAGACTTTTGACTTTTAAGTCACTTTTACCTATGTTTGGATAGTGGTTTGCCATGATTTCATGACGTATGGTACTATACAGTATGGTGTGGTATTATATCGTAACTGATAAATTTATAAAAATACCCTTAATTATTATAAATATTAAATTTATCAATATTTTTGTAATAATATCTTTTAATAAGTACATAGAATCAAATAGGGAAACAAGTTAATATATCTCCAATCTATACAAACAACACAAAAAATCAAAAAGTAAGAACTTTTAAAGAATGATCCTAAAAAAATAGAGTAAAACGTAAGAAAAGGACGAAAGACAGAAGACTGAAGAAAAGTTTCAAAAGTTGATGTAGAGAAAAATAAGTAATACAACTGTGAAAATAATAGATATATTATGATAAAGTTTAATAAAGAATAAATGATATATTATAATAATTTAAAATAAAAAAAAAAGAGAGAACCATGGAATACAACCAAATTGATGGTTTCAAAAAGTAAGAAATCTCATGGTTACAAAACCATGAAACCAAACCATAACACACCATATAATTAATGAAATAGTCAAAACAAATGTGGTTTTCTCATTAACCACACCATATCATGTGTTAGACCCCGTAAATAACTTAATGGAGGTCAATTACTCATTCGGAAAAAAAATTGTTGGGATTGAGGTATATTTTAAATTTAACTAACTTAAGGTGCGGGAGTATGGAATCAAGTGAATTTGG
>JAOTQR010079454.1:0-10569 GCA_025774065.1 Solanum ossicruentum
AGTTTGGAGACATAAGGAGCTGGGCTTGGGATATGTTGGCATCATGACGTGTGAGTGCTTGGCCCCTTCGCCTCGGCACACGTGAGTGCTTGGCCCCTTCGCCTCGGCTCACTTATATAACAGGCATGATGACCTTTACACATTATGATATGTGAGTGCGTGGCACCGTCGCCTCGACTCACCTATCCTATGACGTGGGTGCGTAGCACCGTCGCCTCGGCTCACCTATACTACAGTTGGGACTTGTGTTGGAGATTTCGGGGATTTGAAATTTCGGGTGTTATGCCGTGGTATGGCGCGAGTTTGGAGGTCGCCATCGTTCCCGTCCGGTATGCATTACTTTGACTTTTTTTTAGATAAAAAATTATTTTGATGTTTGCATATAGGTTTGACTCATATATTTTATTTGGATTATTACTTTCACTCAACAAGTGCATTTTGCTAAAGCGGGCGCCACTCAACAAGTGCATTTTTTCGTACTTTCTGCTTTACATATTCGGTACGTATTTCATACTGACCCCCTTCCTTCGAGGAGGGGGGGAGGGGGTTGCGTTCATGCCCGCAGGTACCGACGTACAAGTTAGAGAGCCATCTTCTTAGGATCTCTGTCTACCGTTGAAGTGCTCCCTTGCCTCAGGAGCAGACATTTGGTATATACATGTACCCTTATTTTCTATGTTTTGCATTTACGTATATTCGAAGGTATGATGGGGCCCTGTCCCGTCCTATGATTCAGTTCGTATTTTTAGAGGTCTATGGATACATGTTAGTATGGGATATTGCATATGGTATGACTATGTATGCACGATATATTTGTTGGGCGGTTCTACCGCAGCGGTGACCTTGTCAGCCCGCATATATATACATATAGATATTTGTTGAATGCTGGGTTGCTGTCTGCAGGTTTGGTTAGTCAGTAAAACAGAGGAAACTCTGCCGAAATTTCGGGAGATTCCTTAGCTGTTATAGTTGGAAATCTGGTTTAGTGCTTATCTGGGTGCCCAATCGGCACTAATCACGGCCCCTAGTTTGGTTCGTGACAGTTTGAGAGAGTATTGGGGAATGTCTTGTATGATATGAAGGTGACATATGGCTAGGTATAGTATTTTTATGTAAAAGAAGGCTTAGGCCCAAGACCCAAAGCTCTTTGACCGAGATTAGATAACTAGCAAAAAAATACACTACTCCGCGATATGTCCGCATCGCGAAGTAGTCACAGACTGCTACCGGAATTTCAAAATTTGGGAAATATTGTTTTTCGCTATGGGACCTCTAAAATTTGGTTTATACCCATTTACCACTCAATTTTGCCCCCTTAATAAGAATATGAAGTCGAATTTTTTGTATTACGCATGAATTTTGAGATATGTGAAAATTACGTTTATGGGCACTTCTGAGGCATATTTTCGGGCACTTCTTGGGATCGTTTCAATATCTCCCCCTTGGGAATATTCGTCACCGAATGTCAAAGAAATATATATAAGAGAAGTAAGCAAGAAAATTTCATCATAATTTCATCCCACACAAGAATGCAACAATGCGCTTAAATGTCATTTTAAAAAAAAATCCAAACATAATTGTCAAAATCACCATGAACTTATCAACATAAACATGAATGCATGCAAATGATACAGGGGTTGAAACATAAGACTTGGAATCAATAAAAGGACTTGATGGTTTACCATAAGCTTGAATAGAATGAAACATGTATGGATATTGCTTCTCCATGCCCACTCTGGCTCCCCGAATGACACCTTCGACTTCACAATTCTCCCAAGGGTCTTGATGAGCCCTACATCCTTATTAATCAACTTTTCCACCCACCCATTCCATATCTCCACCAAGACCTTCTCCTAAACCATCTCATCCTCCATAATACCCACAACCTCAAAGAGCTTTATAGTACTTGAGTCATAAACACACCTCCTCAACCTAGATGCATGTAGAACCGGATGATCCATATTCATGTCATTAGGCAACTCCAACTCATAGGCTACCTTGTCAATCCTCCTCAACACTCTATAAGGACCCACAAGCCATAGACTCTATACCCTTTTCAAGATAACCACACCTAAATAGAACCAAAACTCTTTCTAGTCTTAGTCAACCCAACAACTAAGCCATATTAATTTCCTCCCACTTCCAAGTAGGAGTCTCTATATCTTGGGTTAGGCCACCTGACCTTTGATATTCGTCTTTGACTTGTTGGCAATTATGATAATTGAACAAAAACTTAGCAGTATCCCTCTTTATACCACCCCACCAAAATACTTTCCCCAAATCTCTATACATCTTTATAAAATCGGGGTGAATAGAATAGGAAGAATTATGAGCCTCATCAAGAATTCTCTTCCTCAAGTCATCCACACAAGACACATACAACCTATCTTTCTATCTAAGGGCACCATCTCACCCTTGGGAGAAAACCTCCACCTTGCCCTCTCTCACCAAGGCCTTCCATTCTAACAAGGAGGTGTCAAGATCTTTCCTTTCCTTCACTTTCTCAACCAATAAAGAGTTAGAACCATCAACCACCACTACACCACCATTGTCAACCTCTTCCAACCTAACCCCCAATCTAACCAGTCGATGGACCTCTCTAGCCACTTCCTTGCCACCATCATCAATATGAGCTCTGATACTCATAGATACCCACTCAAAACATCGGCCATAATATTAGCCTTACGGGGGTGATAATGTACACTTGTATCATGATCCTTAGAAAGCTCTAACCACATTCATTGTCTCAGGTTAAGATATTTGAGTGAACACACATTGGAGACTCTTATGATCTGTGAACACATCGACATGCACCCCATATAAGTAACGCCGCTAAATTTTTCTCTAAGCTAGTACCATGACGGCTAATTCAAGATCCTGCGTATGTAATTCTTTTCATGCACCTTGAGTTGTCTAGAAGTATAGGCTATCACCTTACCATTTTGCATTAAAACACATCCCAAATCAATTCGTGAGGCATCATAATACATAACTAACCCTTCCAACTCTTCTAATAGAGACAAGATAGGAGCGGACGCAAGCTTATCCTTCAAAGTTTGGAAACTCCTTTCACACCCATCGGTCCAAACAAATTCGCCTTCTTTTGGGTCAAATTAGTCATAGGAGAAGGAATGGAAGAGAATCCATTCACAAATCTCCGGTAGTAACCCACTAAGCCTAAGAAACTTCTAATGTCCGATGGAGTCAAAGGTCTAGGCTAATTTCTAATCACTTCCGTCTTTTAGAGACCCACCTTAATACCATCCCCCCGATACCACATGGCCTAGAAGGAAACCTCTTGTAACCAAAACTCACACTTCTCATACTTGGCATACTACTTCTCTTCCCTTAATTTTAGTAGTGTCACCCTAAAATGACTCATATAGTCCCACTCACTATAGGAATAGATCAAACTATCATCAATGAAAACCACCACAAACAATCAAGGTACGATTTAAAGGCACCATTCATGAGACCTATAGAGATAGTTGGTGTATAAGCCTAACTCAAAGGAACTACCCCAAATTCAAATTATCTGTAAGGACACCAAAAACTCATTAACTGTCGAAGTTGGCTCAATATGAATGACTTAGCTTCAACACCCCTAACTCCTACAAGATGATAAATACAACCCTTAGAGATCAATTGGGCCTCAAGACAATAAATGAACTTACTCCTTCACTACCACTTTACAATTTCCCACACTCGAGGACAGGTTCATTAGGGAGTTGGAGTCTAACTCTATGGGTCCCACAATTATTGGAGATACAATATGCATGCAACTAATCCATCCCAAGTATGACATCAAAATCCACCCTACCTAACTCAACAAGGTCATAAGGCAAGATCGAATATAATATGGTTATGATACAATCTCTATGAACTTTCTAGCAACAATAGGTTCACCAATGAGGTAGACACCAAAGAGAAGTTCTCATAACAATTTGGGGCACACATGAAGCCCACTAGCAATAAAAGGAATAATGAAAGAAATAGTATCATCCAGACCTATTAATGCATGCATAACAAGGTCAAAGAAAACTTCAACTTACCGATAACGACATCGGGCGCCTCATCCCCTCCTTTAGCCTCTTGATCAACATGACCATCTTGTTCTTGAGGTTGACTACCTTTATACCTCTTTCGTGCATGTGGACAATCAACAACCTTGTGGCCCACCACACCATAAACTTAACAAGCATTAGATTTCCTCAAGCATGGACCACCATGGTTCTTCCCAAAACTATAGCACTTAGGTTTAGTAATCACACCATTGCTACCTTGGAACCTCAGGTTAATCATTCCATGAATAGCAAGCTTCTTGTTTGGTGCACTAGAGGACCCTTGGCCTCAAAATTTATGATATTGTTAAAGATGCTCACCCTTAGCACTTTGGAAACCACCCTCATACCAAGCCCTCTTATACTCCCCACTTCTCTTTTTTTGAGCATATGGACAATTGGCTATCTTGTGGTCCATTTCACCACACCCATAGCATGCCCCCGCTTTCCTCAAACATGTGTTATCATGTTTCCTCCCATACCATGGGCATCTAGGATGAGTGCCATATGGATTCCTAGCTCCAATTCGGGCTCTTTTGGCCTTTCCCTCTCTATTCTTACCATTTGATATCTCAATGGTACCCACCACGTTGAGTTGGGAGGACACGACCTTAGCTAATACTGATAGAGCATTGCGAACCTCCGCATTTGATATATTGCCGTCCTGAGTAGGTTGATACATATTCAGAAATGTAATGGTTACCTAACTCTACCACACGACATAGATCATGAAGAGTTAAAACATTTCCTAAAAGGCCTCATAACCTCCCATTCATAGTTGTGGTGCTCTTCACAACCATGAATAAGACTCTAATTAACCCAGTGTGTTGGATGTGGAGGACCATTAATAACCTAGTGCTCTGGTACCAAGATTGTCACGACCCGGACCTAGGGATTAGACGTGACATGGCGAATAGGGAACCCGAAGGAACCCCAAATAAGCCTCTTAGCATATCATTATACATTTTTGGTCGCAAAGCAATTAAATAACAACAAGGGAACATAAAATAAGGATAAAGGGCCTAAGAGAGTCTTTCATAACTTAAAAACATACAAGAGTTAAGAGAGTCAAAGCACATATCATTATTACATAACTTGTCCAACAACACCTCTAACACATAGATAGGAGGGGGGGGGCAAGACAACTTTCTGAGGTCACCCTCGTAATCAAAGCTTACAATAAAAGAAAGAGAGTCTTAACATAACATAAGAGCAAAGATATTATCCTCGGAGTTGAGGACTCACCAACTTGCTTCAAAGATAGTACTAGCCACGTGGAGGAGAAAGATGATCAAGTGGAGTTCTGGTTCCTACATGGTAACATCATGTAGGCATAGAATATGCATTAGTACATTTGAATATACTAAGTATGTAGGATGCAATGCAACAAGAGATAGGCAATATGAGCAAAATGCAAGATCATAAGCAATGGGTAACATAATAGCAATATGTCATGTATGAATGATACTTTATGTAAAACATGCTTATATAGAACATATTACATATGTAAGAAGAGACCAACATTATGATGGATTGTCACACCATACCATCCATGACGATTGAGGTATCAACCCCTCAATTGGTTAGTGGTTGTATAACCTTACCACCCATGGTGATTGAGGCATCAAATCCTTAATTGGTTGGTGGTTGTATCACCCTACAACCCATGGTGATTGGGGTATCAACCCCTTAATTGGTAGGTGGTTGTATCATCCTACCACCCATGGTGATTGAGGCATCACCTCCTTAACTAGGTGATTGGTGAACTTACAATACGATAAGTATTGTTCATGTAAATGACTCTTATAAACATTCCTTTCATCCTCATAAAGTCTTTCAAATCACAGGTCATACAATAGATTGTCAATAGCTCAAGAATCCAAAATCGGATATTTTATCAAACACTTGGCAGGTGTATAATGCTAGTATAAAAAACTATGCAATTCAAGAGTGAAATCATACAAGAAAACTTAAAGTAAATCAACCCACCAATATTTGGTAATAACCTCATGTAATATACATCAAAGACCTTCATCAAATCTCAAGATGGATCATAGATTCATAACATGCTTAACCAGTCACACTTTTATAAAACCCCAACTTAGTTCAAAGTCAAATTCATAATAAGTAAGACCCATAAATAAATCAACTTAGAAACATACAATTTAAGTAAAAAGGAAGCTTGAGTACCATGGGTGAAAGGACCCAATGGTTGAAACCCACATACCTAAACTTTGGAGAATTCTTTGATGAAGATTGAGATGAGAACTTAAAGCTTGAATGAAATCCTTAGATCCGGAATGAGATTTGGTACTTGAATTTTGAGTAAAAGATTTTTCTAAGTGTTTGAGAGAGTATTGGAGAATGTCTTGTATGATATGAATGTGAGACATGGCTAGGTATAGGTAATTTCATGCATAGGAAGGCTTAGACCCGAGGCACCGAGACTAGAAAACTGGCAACAAAATATACCACTTCAAGACAGGTCCGTGTTGCGGAGCAGTCGCGGATTGCTACTAGAATTCAAAATTTGCGAAAGTCATTTTTCACGAGGGTCCTCTAAAATTCGGGTTATACTCATTTTCTACTCAATTTTGCCCCCCGAACAAGAATATGAAGTCAATATATATATACTAGTATGAAATAATATCAACATTTTATTATGATATTGGGAATGCATACAAGTTTCTCTACACGTGTATTGGACACACATATTAAGTTATGTATTACATGATTTTGTATATACTAAATTATTATTTGCATATAATAAATAATATTTTTGTAAATAATTAATATATATTGTCAGGGAAAACACATTCATATAATCATATTACCATCGTATTAGACGAGATACATTTCTTGAAACATTTTCATAATACAATATTAAAAGTAGTACAAAATACTTCTCTTTCTACCAAGACACAATAAAATCATTTGACAATTAATCTATATAATTTTATTTTTGATAAATTTATTGTCGGGACATAGGGAAAGATTTTTTTGTTGTTATTGTTGGCGCTGACAATCGGTGAAAAAGAATAAACAAACATTAATTAGAATTTAGTTTCAACATTACAACAATATTTTGTGTTTGGTCGAGGTTCTAGATGTACTATTTGTCAAAAAAATTGTTATTAAAAAAATATTTTTATTCTAAAAGCTTGATCAAACATCTTAACTCATTAAAATAAGCTTTTTAAATTGAATTTCTTTAATTACTTTCTCTACATTTCAAATTGTCATAGCTTTTTCTTTAAGTATAACTGTATTGCTTATAAATATAGTTTATATTCTCGCAACTTGGATGTAAAGTTATACTTATCTATGTAAACCATAATACGCAAAGTAATAGATTTCAGTTTAACAATTGAAAAACAAAGTTAATATGATGAAGTAATTTATTCCTAAAAAATAAACATTCATTTTAAGATCAGCATAAAATAAGTACTCATTATACTAATATTAACATTAAATGTGCGATCAAAAAATGTTGGGGGCCTCTGTTTGAGGTAGTTTTTTCAATATACCAGTTTCCATGTATGTGAATTATTGTACACCAACGCACAATCAAGGTAGGAAATGGAGCTCTGGTGGAACTCGTATAAAACAATGTACACCCTTCTGGCTCATGGCATTCGAACACTAATCCTGTGATGGAATGCAGTACCCAATCTTGAGTGTCATACAGGTCGTGAAACCCGAACCTAGTGGGATGAATCCCCAGCGGGAGAAAGCATCCCCCTAATCGTGACGGTACAAGCCACTCGATCCTGAAATATGTATCTTGTCGGTCTGCGATACCCGATCCTATATGCCTCCCAAGGCCCCTAGTTATGTATCCACGTGGCTTTATGTATAGATACTTGTCACGCTCCGAGAAGGTACCCTAGACATGGCCAGAAATCTGAGACTATTGTTAGTCCCCAAGCAAACCACTTGGCCTCATCACACTCACCCCCTCAACATATTTAACATATCAGCGGAAGACTATGATAATAAAAAAGGTGGACAATCTGAGTCCTATATAGTCATATCAAATAAATAGGCTAGTACAAAAGAAACTAGCTCAACATAATCTCTAATCAAAAACTCGACTCTAGTCTACAATTGGTGCCCAAGGATAGACTCATGACTACCTCAATTCAAAATAAAGCGAATTTAAAGTCTGACTCTAATAGCTAGATGAAAATAAAATGAGGATACTCTGCAGTAAAGAAGGCTCACCAACTCAGCTGACTGCAATAGATCCTCTCAACAATGTGCCTATTGACAATCTCTAGTACCTGTCTCAACATCATTAAATAATGCAGTCCAAATGGACGTCAGTATGTGGAATGTATGAGTATGTAAAATGGCCGAATGAAATGGATATAGGTAGAAAAATATAGAATAACATCAACTCAGAAGATACTCATTCAGATGCCAAATGTCTATCTAAAGCAAGAATAAAGAATAGACAATGACCAATCTATATCAATCCAACTTCATTTTGTCACAACAACTCATAGTACTATCAGTGTGGGTCCTATTAGGGAGTTTCTCTTATCCAACAATAATCACCTATGAGTAAATGATTGTACAACAATCCCACTGTTGTTGCCACAACCGTTCCATACTTGCTAGGTAAAGAACGAATTAGATCCATAAGGAATCTAGTCTCTCAAGTCCTCTACTGCTTTCAGGGACTTCAACTCAAGAGAGAAACCCTGATGTAATTGTCCAATCATCACCTATGCTTGGCAACGTAGTTAATGAGTGCGAGTTGGGAATACTTTTACTCATTTTGATGCTCGATACTCCTCCCAAGACTTAATGCTCATAGGACCATCCATCTCACATAGTCTCATAAAGATCAATCTCATCATTTTATCAACTTTATCTTAATTGGGCCTTCCAACTAGAGCTATCAATACGCACTAGCCCACCCTATCCGGGCTAGCCCTTAAAGGCCTTGGAATTTGACAGGTCAAGTCGAGCTGGCCCCTTTTTTTATGGGCTAGAAAATAGGGCTCAGCCCATTAGTATGTGGATCACGGGCTTTTCCGGGCCAGCCCACATTTTTATTCATTTATTTTTATAATTTTATAAATTAAATTATAATTTAAAAATATTAAAATAAATAGCAACAAGATAATACTACATAGTATTAGTGTTACTATTACTCCCTCTGTCCATCTATACTTCTCTGCTATACTATTTTAAGATGTCCAATAATACTTGTCCACTTTATGAAATCAAAAGATAATTTCACACTTAGTTTTCAGATTACCTTTATCATTACTTATAGTTATTTTCTTGTTACATTTTCCAAGACATTGTCTTTATTATAACCAAAGGGTGATTTAGTAAAATTACCCCTATAATTTATCATTTCTTAATCCCTATGCCAAATCAATAGGGAACAAGTACAGATGGATGGAACGAGAGCATATTATAAAAACATAATTTGCATCAAAGTGTTAATATTTAAAAATTTTAAATGATCTTTGAGTTTGTACACTTATTATTTTTAATACTCTACTTTATTTTTATTTTTAATTATTTTTTAATTCGACCCACGGGCTGGCCCAACTCATATTGCAAAAGCCCCACAATCAACAGCCTTATTCAGGTCGAGCTAAAAAGCCCATGTTTTAAATGGGCTCCAAAAATCAAAGCCCAGCCCTGCTAAATTACGGGTTAGGCCAGGCCGACCAAACGGGCCTAGACTATACTGATGGCTTTACTTCCAACCTATCATATCAATAATCTCATCAACTCAATTCTCATTCAATATCTCAAGGGCTTAGATCAATCATTAGAAGGAAGTCAATTAGACCAATCTCTAGATTCAATTATGAATACTTATAAGACCAACAAGTTCCATCAACCTATCACCATGCTCATATCACAATCACAATCAACATTCTCAAGTCAAGCCTCTAGACTCAATCCCTAGGTTCATTCATACAATCTTTTATAAAGTAGCATGTAGGATTTATACATTAACTCATTAAAAGTATTTAATTAGTAAAATCAAGTTTATGATGATCATCAATAACAACATACCCAGTAAAATCCCACAAGTGGGGTCTAGGGAGGGTAGAATGTACGCAGAACTTACCACTACCATAAAAGTAGAGATGTTGTTTCTTGGGAACCCTCATCTCAAAACCCGTAAGCAAGAAAGAACTAGATATGACAAAAGGAAGGAAAGAGAACAAGAAAGAACGACTAATAATGACAGTATGTAGATAAGATAAACTAACACATAATATGACAGGTAGTGTGAACACAAGACAAAAAACACCTAACCTTACCATTAGCTTGCTACTCTAATTCGCGACCTCCACTTTTTTCTATCTAAGGTCATGTCCTCAGTAAAATCAAGTTCTGTCATATCCTGTCTAATCACCTCCCCCAGTAATTCTTCGGTTTACCTCTACCCCTCTGAGTATCTCCCAAAACCAACCTCTCGCACCTCCTAACAGGATCATCGGTACTCCTTCTCTGCACATGTCCAAACCAT